>JASAMV010001374.1:0-27610 GCA_030248065.1 Rhynchonema sp. JSB1_4
GGCACGTCATCAGAACATGATTTTGAAAGCGTGTGTCAAATTATTGCGATAAAATCCTAAGTTCATGGCACCCATAATTCATGATAAAATATATAATAATGTGATGCAACACATTTCGACAGGTGTGTACCGATTTGCGTTGACTACTGCGCATCGACGATGACGCCGGCACGCGGTTTCGACCTGAAGATCCGAAATGTACCGGGGAGAAACAGTTCGGCACAATGGTCAGCTGCTTCAAGGACTTTGATGAAGCGAACAAAGTGTGTCTCACGGAGAATGTGATGGGATAGGGAGTGATTGGTGATGTTTCATTGAATGTTTTGGTTGTGGATAATACAATTCGTGTATTGCAATTTTGACTGTGCCTGAATTGTACAAGTACGGTAAACAATCTTCGTTAAGAAGCATCATAATAATGATATACATACTTTAAAGTGCGTATTCGTTCCAAGTGAAGCTTGCAGCTGAACTGGATAATTTTCTGGGATAATTCGAGTTTAAATATTAGATGGTTTTTGACCGCTAGTTCTTTCGAGGCGATACATACCCACAGAAAATGAAACTGTGCTCCAAGATGTACAGCTATATTGTGTTGCGAGAAAACCCATATTGTGTTTACCGTATACTTCAGTGACGACTTTATTCATTTTATTATTGTATAATATGCCTTCTCATATACAGTTTGCTTATGGCAAGTCCTCAATAGTGTGCAAATGAAAGCCAGCGCGTCAACAACCGGCCTTATCAGTTTTTCCACAGCCGAAGTCTTCAGGCTGTGCACATTCAAAATTCATCAGTAACAAAAATGCAACCTGGGACGCCATGTTGACGGTTATAGGCACCCGTTCAAAAAAGAGTCAACACTTCTCTTAATTGTTTAAGAATAGAAACGTGCACGCCACGTCTCTCCCGTCTTAAACAACTTCCACAACGAGAAGCGAGTTTTTGCAGTTTAGGTTCCGCAGAACAAACACTGCGTGTGAAGCATTGTAATGTTACATGATGCAACAAAAGAAGCCTGTAGCTGCGCATTCGATTGTCGGGGCATTACGCATATCAAATGAGCACTTTATGAGGATCAGCAAGGATACTGAAATCAAAAGTCGATACCAAACTGGTTTAACAGCGACTGACTTTGGACACAATAAATCACTTTTACCGTATCGCTTTCAGCAACGTTGAACAAAAATGCACATTCCGAATTTTCAACTGTCTGAAAGATTTTCCATTCCTGGTGAATGTCGATGATTCCACTGTCATTTCCAACTTTCAGAAGTACAAAAATTCTGGCTGGCAAAATGGGCCGATCGTGCGTGTCAGCTGCCCTTGTCCTACTTGCTGCAGTCTCCGTTCGGGCTTGCACACGTGGACTGCGCCTTGGGGCCGGAGCCGAACCAAACCCGGCGGCCAGGCCTGCGCCTGCATCCCCTAATGCTCCTGCTTCCAACAAACTCGGGTACGAAGCTTTCCAAAACCCGAGCGCTAATGCGAGAGCGTCGAACCTGGACCCAGAACCGTTCACGCTGTTCCCTACACTGAGACCATTGACATTGGCGCCAAGACGAGGTGCAGAAGCAGAAGCACCGAGGACACTCTTCCCCACTCTACGACCCTTGACGTTGGCTCCACGTGAGTCCGAACCCCTGCCCACTCTAAGGCCGCTGACCCTGCAACCCCCGAGGGATGCCGCTGATCTGGTCGCAAGGGAAAGACCGCCATCAGAATTCGACAAACCGCCGAAGTCGTGGACGTTCGAGCCTTGGCAAGAGACGGGACAGGAGCCCAAAGTCCCCATGAACAACAACAGCCCTCAAGGCCCACAAGGACGCCCGTTCCAACAAGGCAACAATTTCCAACCGAACGGCAGACCATTCCAGCAGGGCAACAACTTTCAGCCGAACGGTAGGCCCTTCCAGCAACCCAACAGCAACTTCCAACCTGAAGGACAACCCTTCCAAGGCAATCAGGTGCAGAACCCGCAGCAGGGCTTCAATCAGGCTCCGAATGTTCAACAGGGGTTCAACCAACAGGGTGGTAACCCACAGCAACCTTGGAATCAACCTCAGCAAGGAGGGAACCCCCAACAACCTTTTAACCAGCCGCAAGGAGCAAATCCCCAACAACCTTTTAACCAGCCCCAGGGGGCTAATCCCCAGCAGCCTTGGAATCAGCCCCAGGGAGCGAATCCCCAACAACCTTTTAACCAGCCTCAAGGAGCAAACCCACAGCAGCCTTGGAACCAGCCCCAGGGGGCTAATCCCCAACAACCTTTTAACCAACCGCAAGGAGCAAATCCCCAACAACCTTGGAATCAGCCTCAATCAAACACCATCGCCTCCTCCCCAGGTCAAGGTCAACAACCATGGCAATCACCAAACCCACAGCAGTCCTTCAGTCCAAACCAGGGATTCAACCCTAATCCCTCTCAACAACAAGGTTTCCAACCGTTCAACCAACCCAACGGACAACCGTTTGAATCACAGAATCCCTCTTTTTACCGGAGCAATCAGGGCATGAACCAACCTCTGAATGCCCAACAGGGCTACAAGGCCGACAACTACTATCAAACACTGGATCCCCGACAATTCTCAAACACACCCCCGACGTGGACGTTTGAACCGAGTGCCACTGACAACCCGTTCCAATCAAACAATCAGGTCAACAACCAGAACAGTCGGTGTCCGAGTGGTGGAAGACTGGTAAGAACTTTAGCGTTTCTTGCGAGGTTTGTCGGCCAAAAAGAAGACATTTTGGAATAAAAACCATAAAAATTGCAGCTGAGTGCAGATGAGCGTTTCCAGTCGTGTTGTCTGCGTGAGGGCATGAAGGACAGCTGTACGAAGTTCTGTTCGTACAATGCGATGAACAAGGACGTGGTGAGCATTTTGGAACTAATTTTATGTTAACTTGTAAAAAAAATGGTCTTAAATTTATTAATTTTAATTCGAAATCACTGAACCTTTCCAGATGGTCGGTGCATACCTGCGTGGTGAGTGTGACATCCCTTCGCTGGGGTCACTGATGGCGTGCATAAGTCGTGATGAGGACCAGCGACCATGCTGTGAAGCACAAGGTTGGTCGTCACAGCCGCAAATATCCACAACTAGCTCGTCCCTGTTGTGCATGTTCAAAAAGCCCAGGAGGCAAGCTCATTCATTTCAGGTGTGTACGACATTTGCGTCGACTACTGTGCGCCAACCAAGACCCCTCCGCGAGGGCTGGACCTCAAATACCTGAAATGCACGGAAGAGGCACAGTTCAACGCAATGGTCGCATGTTTCCAAGCGTTCGATGAACAGAACCCTGTTTGTGGCAAGTGATTCGTAACTTGATGTTTCATGTACAACATGTATGCTGTTGTTGTTGTGATATTTCATCAATTTTTTTTGGGTAATAGTTTGCGTGGACTAAATTTTGGCAGAGAAAAGCCCACAAAACAATGTTCAATTCTGATTTAGTCGATAATTATGTTTCATATAAGCAATATGGGTTTTTCTTCGGTTCATAATATTTTATTTTATTCTCGTATCTTCACAAAAATTCGAGCGACCGAAATTCATGAATTCACAAAATAAACATTGAAGGAAACAATAATAATCGGAAGTATCAAACGAACTCGGGATTGGGAATCAACAGAAAAAGCACAACTGAAAAAAAGAAACAAGCGGGAAAATGTGGAAAAGGAAAGAAAGTACTACAAAAATAAAGATAACGGTGTGACCTGCCGTATCACAGATGAAACGCGACGCGATTATAGAAAAACTTAATGAAAATCAGATGCCTTGATGCGTTTGAAAAAAATGATCAGCTTGTCAGTCACACATTCTCACAACAAAACGCTGAACTTGAAATTTCCACATTTTATAAAGTGAATAGTTTAGCGTTCCACACGATACAAACACGCACACGCACACTAACACCAAGTTTGGTCTCAAAACAGAGAAGTAAAACAAGATTTGAAATGCAGCGATTTTGGATTGCACGTTATCAAGTTCGTCAAGTAAAGTGCAGCTCAGCTAAAGGTGGTGAATTTACTACACATTTATAATGAATGGCACAAGAAAGTCATGTGCGCATTAAAGATACAGACTACAGTTTCCGATGACAGAAATGCAACTTGTATGGCAACTGTACATAATGCCTTGTGTATTCTTTGCAGTCATCGGGCGCACTTGCTGGGTGAAACATCAGCCAACTTGTCAATGTCCTTATCCACTAAAGAGACCAGTGTGTGGTTGGGGGGGGGGGGTGGGGGGTCCCCCCAATGGTACCCGACCCGCCCCGGCCTGGTACGCTACCCCCCTACCCGCCCCGCTCTGGTACCCTACCCCCTACCCGCCCCGCCCTGGTACCCTACCCGCCCCGATTTTTACCCCCAAAATGCCCATTTTTCGGTCAAAAATGCCCAAATTTCGACCGAAAACCCTAAAAAGTGCAAAAAATCGCGCTGCGCGCGATATATGTACTTTTTCAGCATACATAAAAACAGGCACGCGAAAAAACTTACGTTGGACCCACCCGCCCCGAAAAATCTTCCCCCCGAAACGGATTCCCCCCCCCCCCCCAAATCCCAGGTACACTACCCCCCTACCCGCACCGATTTTTTCCAGCTACGTACCCCACCCGCCCCGCCAAAGTAGCCACAGCACTGAAAGAGACTAAGGAGCAGCTATTGTTTCCGAAAAAAGGGGTTTACCATCATCGGTGAACCCAACAACTGAAAAAACCAGTTCATATGATGAACATCAACAATCTCCTGACTTTTCTCGATCATCTCGACGAACATTTTTGGCATCATCGTCGTGCCATTCAATCGCGGCAGATTCTGCCGTCCTCATTCGTGTCAGCTGCGGCAGAGTCAGTGCCTTCTCAATTTGAATTGCAGATCGGCATTCGAGTTAGACGGATCGGTGATTTCGCACATAGTCGCCCACCTCGACCCGACCCGACGCCTGTTGTTTGCCGCCAATATCGGTGGCGAATGTCAGCTAGCACACGGTCCAGATCGTGCAGTTTGGCGTTGACCGGTTGTGTGACCGTGCTGCGGTTGGGAGGCAGCGCCACACCCTACAATACGGGGTCGCATATAGTTTGGGATCATGGTCCTTCCTTGTGAAAAGGTTCAGTTGGATATTAATCAGGGCAAATAAGTTTGTTAGGAACAAGAATATGGCCATGGCAACATGCTTAAAATTACCAGTGCCATATCCTTTCTCAAGCAAAATGTTTGGCAGATTACACGTGTTTATAAATAACAAACCACTGACCGAACCAATGGCAACACTGCTGGCCTTGCTCCCGTTTGGGATGTCAATTGATGCTTCAGGATTACAGACACACAGTGAAAGTTCAGCAGTTGATTCGTCCAGTCCCGGTTTTTGAAATAAGATCGCAACACAAAAAAAAGAACTATGCCAGTTACAAATTCGAACCTCGAACACTGCCTTGCATATTTGGTCTTCGGGCAGTTCAGTGATATCTGGCGTCTGCTGCTCGTCCACACAAACACAGAACAACGGTTTGTCCCAGCGGTTCTGACCATTGGGCGCCTCGTAGCGATTGATTAGCGTGTCGAGAATTTCGGGTGGATAACTGGATGATGGATAATCTCTATCGTTTTTGCCAGTTGTCTGATTTTTTGTGCTGTTTTCGGCACAACCAGTGCATATTCTCTCGAACGCGCCACTAAAGGGGCACAAGACCAAGTTGACCTGGAATCCGCACTCGAGTCTGGTGGAATCAAGAACCATTGCGGTCAGTGAGCACCAGCTTCACAAGTGCGCCAGCACGTGCACTAACCACCATCAGCTACATTACAATAAGTTTAGAAAACAAACCGTGGCCCAAAGAGCTGTCATCGTTGTTATCACGCCCATCAGCGACTCAGATGACCCGGCCAACCATAATGGTAGCACCGGTGTCTGGTGATTCGTGCTGCGTTCGCTAATCAACAGTGGTGCACCAGGCCGTCATCGGTGCCTAACCAACACCGCACACACCAGAAAGCCTGAAATTCCCAAAAGAAACGCCCAAAAGTTATGCCCCAAAAACACTCACCCATCGCCCGTGCCGGCAGCGCGTCTCTGTTGATTCCAATTTCTGACGGTGTCGGCCTCAGCCTGCACCCAGACGGTGCATTGATTGGTCTGCACCAGTTTCACGTTGCAATGGATTTCGTATCGGAAGCCTTTGATGTCGTTCGGTGCGTCCAGAATCACGATCGCGTCCTTTGTGATCAGACGTTGCACCGTTGAACGCATCACCGAACGGTGCTGTTTCTCCTGAACAATGAAACTGTGCACAAAACCACCCACCCACACAAACACAACAACCCAAAAACCACAAAAAAAAACAAAAAAAAAAAAAAAAAAAAAAAAAAAAAAAAAAAAAAAAAAAAAAAAACCCCCCCCCCTTTACATTATCTTCAGATCGTTTTATTTTTCGGCAAAAACGTTTCACGCTCCACAACTCAACCAAAATTGTAAAATGTGAACATTGTGACCAACACACGGGATCAGTGCAACATTTCCGTGGAAAATGTATTTTGCTTCCATACGTTGTGAGTTGAGTCATGCCCCCAAGCAAATCAGTATAAAGCGGAGATAAACGTACGGCCATCGAATCGGCGTAAGTGGTGGCACGCGCGAATCCCCGCTGATCCTGATCGGATATGATGTGCACCGGGGCATCGTCAATGCGTCTCGAGTCGGCCGTCAACAGTTTGTGAATACGACGAGCGATCGTGCTCTTGCCGCTGCACGGATAGCCGGTGACTATGACGATCGGCATTCGGACTGATTGATTGCTATAGATCGATTGATTATTATATATGATGGCTGAAACGTCGCAATTTTGTTTGGTGCCCTGTTCAAACATCAGCCACACATGCATGGTTAACAGTAACACGAAACGGCGAATGGATGATATCCTCTCGCCGGCTGATGTTTCAAAATATGTTACAAACCTGACACCAAAATAAGTAAAAAGTGAACAGAATAGATCACCATTGATGAAGGTACACATGACACCACAGTCATGCAGCAGGCAACACACTACGTCAATCACGAAACAACAGAAAGCTTAGAATGCACATTTCTCCCTTTTATTATATTCCATGAGTTGTAATAATAGAAACAAAGAATCCAAAATATCACGTAACAGGTGTTTGCAATTGCAACAAAAACACACGGTATGTACAAATTTTTTCAAATAAATCAATCCAAGCAAGGCAGACCATTTGACACAACTTACGCGAACACATCCTTGGTACAAATCGGAACGCTATTTACCAAGGCTTTGCCAAAAAAATCATGAAAGAAAAACGGAAAGTGATATTCCTACATACACAACATAGAAGTAACAAGTTCCAACGTACAATACACGATTATTTATTGCACACAGGCTTTTGAACGATCGCAATTAAAAAATGCACAGAGTTGTGGGCTGAAGAAACATGAAACTCGGACCTATTTGTGCGTACTGTATGTAAGCTCTTGGAGATTGCATGTTAGTTGATGTGTCTGGCCCTTGACGGTGATGTACATTACTCATTCCAGCGCTAATTTGCCAAGCTGCACACTACTGCTGTGGCGTCCAGATGAAGCGAAAAGTTATGAGAAAAAACACACCAGTCGCTTCGCACGAGAGCCCCGTTTCGCGATTCGTTTCAAGTAGATAAGCTATTTTCTACACAATAATGTTCGGTCCGCTCCAAGATAGCCCCATATACTGTACATGTGCAAATGGCTAACTATGTACAAACACATAAAGAGGCTGTGGCTATATATCGCAGCTGGTTCAATAAGCACGCTGAATACGACAGAAAATTGGAACAACCTCGTGTAGCTGTAACGCTCGTCTAGCTCGCTCTCTCTCAACCATTTTTTAAGTAAACAATACGCAAAAATTAAACTGATGCCCGCGGCAATGCATTCAGAGCATCAGCTTCATGCATGCTTGTAGAAGCACACACATGTTTGCACTGCATGAGCTGGAGGGACACCACAGACCTCACAAGGGTGTGTCATTTGGGCGTGTCACAAAGGCCACCCAGTGCACTTCAAGCCAACAGCAGTCATGCACTGACCGGCACTGTTCAACGACCTTTCAACACTGAGCTCAAGTGCTTTTTAGTTTACAACTTCCCGGTTGGCCAGAACGCACGTGGGCAAATAGGCCAATCATACACATGGATATACCAGTTGTGTGCTGTATAGGGCGCCTGTCAGGGGTATACATACGTCATGGGATTTATAAAATACTGTCGTTAAAAAACTACATACATATCATCGAGGTGCCACTGTATCAATGTAAGGCAGGCACGGCATACCCATGCAGCGCAATTGCATGCACTGCAGCCAGACAACACCATTGTGCATACCAAACCGACCAGGTGGTATTTAAACGGATACAAAAAGCAACCAAAGTGTCAGACTGTGCGGACTTGGCCGCATACCAGAGACCCGTAAGCCTAATTCCGCCAAGTCTTTGGTGCGACTGGTTTATGCCAAGGCCAGCGCACCAACTAAACGTCATAAACGTGTTTTTGGCTCAGTGGTGGACGCGCACGGTCACATTGCAAGTTATATAACAAGTCGGTCGAATCGTATACTTTCAGTGGGTGCCGCAGCGGCCTTTAAACACCCATAAAGCCACACCATAAACACAGCAGCAGCAAGCCACACGACCTTAATCACCTAGAGAGCTTTGATCAGAAAACACAAACGGTTGACTAGCACACAACGTTTGCACGTTTTGGCGATAAAAAATAAAGATCAAAATCTTGCGCTGGGACGACGCACTTTTGGAACTTTCCCGAAAGCTCTCTGAAATAAGTGAAGATCCAAAGTCATAAGACTATACTGTACGTATACGACGGAGCCAAGCAAGCTCATCTCGTGCACCTGTGCTACCGTAGTTAGTTAGGACCGGAGCATCATAAAATGGCCCATCTAACCCAAAGTGTGCCGAGGCACGCGAGAGTCGCGATCATAATAATGGCCGTGCTCAAATGAACACATGTTCGTTCAACAACCAAGGAGACCAACTGTGGACATGTAGTCAGTCATACAAGACAATATTCACCCCCACCCGCACCTACAAAGCCACATCCGGTCGCTAGCGGGCAGCCACACTTGTCATATTATTATTATTACTATGGCTTCCAGCAAGCGAGCAGGCGCCATTAGATAATCACCACTCGTCCCACATGGGTTGACGGGTGGTGGGAGGCTGGGCGAGATTGGGTTGCGATACCCCACTAGGCACCTAGTGGACCGCACCTTTTCAATAACGCCACGTTCGTTGGGAGTTTATTTGAGGCAGTTCCTGTATAGTAGATTAAAAGTCGAGCTTTACACATGTGAGCACGTGATAATTCACACATAGTTGACGTGCAACGTGTAGGCCACATAAAAACAGGTATTGATAGTAGGAGAATGCTTCGTGACCAGTGCAATAATCACAAGTTCTCGACAGCCTACAGAAACCACTCGGTAACGGACCACACGGAGCGAATGTGCTGACAACAAGTATTCAAACAGATGAACGCCGCCGGCATGGGACGTGGAGTTGTCACAAATGCGCAACCACAAACACATTTTAACCCGAAAACAAGCCACAGATCAAAACAAACAGCTTGAACTATGAGCGTGGGGTGGGCGCTCGTTATCGAAGGCAAAGGCAACTCATTACTCAACCAGAAGCACATGTGTTTTGCGTTTGGTTATGTATATCCGTATCCGCCTCGCAGAATTTTGCTTAAATCCCGGTTCTGGTTTCAGCACGCCTACCCAACCAACTCTTAGTACTTGGGTGGTCATAACCACACACAGGAGCCTAGCCTATATAATCTGAGTCATTCAAGGTCAAACATTGCGCTGTCTTTGACCACAGTATGATGATTGGGAAATATTTATGCCAGCCACACGGCTGGCTACGACTATAGCAATTGAAAGCAGAAACAAACATGTGCTAGTGCACTTATACAGACCGACATTGACGGCAGATACACATCTGGCTTGGGACTACGTGGGTGGGGTGTTGTTAATCAGAACAAACACATTTTGGCAATATATACGCCATCTGTAGACGAAGTACACGATGACGGATTGCCCGTGGGTCAACAGCCACAGCAAGTGACAAACTGCTGAGTCGTAAAAACACTCTATAAGACACGCGTCGCTCGTGGTCGGGACACGAACCAAGATTTACATACACGATGATAGAAAGCAAGTAATCTGCAGGTCGCTGCGAAAGAGCAGCCCACCCAAAATCTGGGCGACTCGCAGCCGAAGCCTCAGAAAAACTTTTCTAGTTTGCTAAGAATCGGGTGACTCTTCTGCATGTGGCGTGGGTACTTGTGCCACTGACCAGGCCAAACATGCGCAGGTCACGACATAAACTGTGCCGGTGGTTTCTTTCGTTTCACGATCACGAGTGAGCAGTTGTTTTTACGCACCACAACCCGGTGCGCATGTGTCCGGCGCTTACAAACGCAATTACGACGCTTGAGTACTCCCCGGGGGATCAAATAGGCATAAAAGCATGGCAACGGCCATTTGGAAAACACAGACGGGACACTTTTTTGTAGGTCGCAACCCTAAACACAGGGACATGGATTACAAAAAGATGCGAATGTGACAGCAGCCGCAGTTTCAGTTGAAGCAATTGCCAAAAAAACTGCCCGAAACTTAGAAGGGATCAGTCCCGCGATTACAATTTGGTGCCCAAGTTGCCCTCTTTCACTTCCTGCTTTGGGGTCGCATCGGTCAGTCAGCTGCCCGTCTAGTTTGGATTGAATCAGAAACGGGGCTCAGTAATACTTGCGCGAAGCCACTAATGCGATTTGCAACACTCGAGTGAAAAAATGGCTGCGAACTGGAATTAGGTTATAGTAGGAGAAGACCGGTGAGAAAGAGCTAATGAAAACAGCTCACTACTGTGAGGCTAGCAGAACAGTTGCGGGCCTAACTTTGTTTCAGTACGATAATTATAAACCGGATGTTACCTCTTCAAATAAGTCAAATGAACCCAGGTGATTTGATGAGAATACACGTAGCACAAGGCTTGATTTGACAATGAACATTACACGATAAGCGACAGGCTTCACAAAAACATTTTCAAGCAAAAAAAGAACTGTACAAGTGAAAGTATTGAGAGGGAATGCATTTACCATTATACTGTAGATCAATTTGGGGGCGCAAAAACAGTCGGAATAGCAAATTGACGAAACAAAGAGCCTAAGCTTTCACAAAAAAGGCCGACTTGCTTCGTCAGATTGGCACAGGACTGCACGAAAATGTTGGCCATTTGACGATCTGCACGTCGTGTCGTGTTTAAGCCGAAATCAATAAGAGGGTCGGTTCGGGCTTGACCGACACGGAACCAACTAAATGTTTGTCGGCACTTCAAACTGTCGTGCGCCAAAAAAGTAGCAAATCGGATTGGGAAACATCTGGCGTTACGAAACATAGCCACAAATGTGCAGTTAGTGGGTACAGACGGTTTTCACAATATGTATATCGCGGTTATATTACAGCACTTGGCACACGCTTCAGCAGAGTGGAACAGCTTGTACCCAAAAACAACTTGCACATTTAGACGTTTAGGGTTAGGCGTGTGTGGCTAATTCATGAGATGCTCGTGTGGCTGCTAGGTAGCGGTGCGCGCGCGTGCGCTGCAGCCGCCGCTCGTTGCGTCATGCCGTCGAATCGTTTGAATGTGTAGTTCATGAACACCAGCTCCTTGTCTGCGCCCGAATTGCTAGCGTCCCCAGATGCAGCCCCCTGTACGGCACCGGTCGGCACCCCAGCCGGTGTGGATGTTGTCGCTAAAAACGCGGCCATGTATATTTGAACGAAAGCTGACATTAGACTCAAAGCTACTTCACGAACGGCTCTTGTACCATTTGGAACACAAAGACACAGCTCATGAAACAACACGAGAACGCAACTTATGCTGGTCATGCGGCTGCGGCGCAGGCGGCATCGGTCAAAACCAAAAGGGAGCGCTTGTGAGATAATCTGTTTGCGATCAGTCAGTATGCAAAGTACAAGTGGCCGCCACCCACGATTGCGAATGTTCGCAAAGTTATGTATCGCTCCCTAAAACTACCAGATAATTGGGCACCAGCAGACAATTTGTTGGACACTTCACACACCAGACCCCAATATAATCACATCATTCAGAAAGCCACAAACGCATTACGCAAGTCGTACATAATGTATGTGCACAAGCGCGTGAACCACACGCACACTATCTGTCATGTTCCATTTCAATGTACTGTCTGTGTATGCAGCAGGAAGCAAGAAGCACTGATACTAGCTAGAGCTGAACAGTATAAGCGTAAACATGGTTTGGGACAGCCAGGCAATGAGATTCGGGACTTCCATGTCCACGTAAACACACCACAAACAAAACCACACAAGCATAGCGCACATCATGCGTGGTAGTATAACTACAACTGTTTTCTTCACTCCCCTTCCTCAACATACCATTTCATATTCACATCATACGTCTTTCTATATGGTCCACTTCTACCCCACCCCGCCGATTTCCCTTACTTCACTACACGGCCCTTCCTCATCCTCTTTTTCGCTTTCATTCCCACTACTTTTTCGCAGCTGACGGACCCCCCATTACTCCACCCAGTCATATGATTCAGGTACCCCCCTTTTCTCATCGTTTAAAGGTCACGGATCCAGTCCTGTCCATCCAACCAACCTTTCGACTCTCAATTCCTTGACCCATCTCTTTCTCTACGCTATTAGACCTCTAGACAAATCGTCTCATGCAAAGAGGACTGGGCTGAAATTTTACAATCCAAATATCTCAACACTTAATCTTGATACACCTCAAACTTCGAGACCTTAGCAGTTTACTTCATCCCTGCAGTTGGAATAACATTTATTCTTCCGCCCCCTTTTTTGCAGACAAAAAGACATTCCACGTACCGTAGTTTAAAAGTACCCGTCTTTCAATATATTATAACATAGGTTTCATCAAGGCAGCGCGCCCAAAAGACCCTCCAGAACAGAAACAAGTATCGTCATCGTTGTCTCCCCTTCCCCCGTTGACCAATAACTCGTAAAGATTCAAAAACTTTTTATATCTCTTTCCCATCCTGCCTCGCCTCCGCCGCCCCATCCTCCCATGACACGTTTCATCAATTTCTACCTTATTACCATATCTGCCCGCATGCCAGACCCCCACCCGTCCTCACTTTTTCTCCAGACTCTTTGGTTTTTTATATCTTCACTTTCTGTACTTTTTCCTTTTATACGTATCATTTTCTCATTTCAACCCCCCCTCTTGAAACACCTCATCGCTTCAACACCATACACTTTTATCCCGTTTTCCCCACCTCCTATATAAAAAGAATACACTTAATCCCTTTTTACATGGGCACGTGATATGGATGTAAAAAGAACGCGTTAGCTTGGGAGGTCCGCTTTTCCATTCCAACTTTTTTTTTTTCCTTTTCTTTCACTTTTACCTCCATGATTCTTTTTTACTTTCATACTAATTTTTGGGAATATCCGATTCTCTGAATCCCTTCCCCTATATCTCCGGGGTGTTAAAAAGATCAATTTTTTAGAGAAAAATTACAAAATCGTGTCGAAGCAAAAATGTTATTTGGTTATGCTTCCACAACGTTTAGATTTTTTGAGTAAAATGCTTCTTACGGTTTTCGAAAAATTTAGGGTAGACCCCTGGATAAAAGTAGCCGACCTTGAAAACCCTAGGGGGCCCACCTTCTTCCCCCCTCCCACACCACACTGGAACCTTACCTCCCCCGCCAACATCGACAAATTAGAAATGCGAAACAACAAACTCTTTGTGTTTTGCGTCATCCAAATTCCCTTTTATAAATCTAATTCGTGCGTCTTCTTCCCAACTTTTAACCCTTTCCTCAATTTTCACCAATCTTAATATACTTAATTCAAACTTTATTAACAACTCACCCTCCCTAGTATTTTCGAAATACGAAAACTTTTTTCTATTTTTTCACAATTTGCATGTCAAGGTATATTTGAACTAGGTATGAGTATCCTCTTGAACATTTACTTTTTCCTTCTTTCAACACTTATAGTTATATAAAAATATAATTTCTCTCAACTTATCTAAGCATTTTGCATTTCCATTTCTCCCTTCCCCCTTCTCCCATTCTCCTTCTTTTTTCACCCTCTTTTTCCCATCTGTTTTTGGCTTGGGGGGGGGGTTGTTGGGGGGGGGGGGGGGGGGGGGTGGGTGTGGTGGGGGGGGGGGGGCCCCTAGTATGGTTTTCGGGTTCGGTTGGGGTTCCTAGAAGAGCAAGAGGGGGGCAAGGGGAAAGGCGGGCGCGGAAGGGGGGGATGATGGGCGGCAGGAGGCAGAGGGCCATAGGGGGAGGGAGGGGGGGGGGGAGGGGGGAATGGGCGGGTACCGAGGAACGGCGGGGATGCCATAGTGTATGATTTACGGATAGGTGGAAGGAAGGAGAGGGCAGGGTAAGAGGGGGGGGGTTGGGAGGGGGTATGGGGAAGGAGGGGGAGGGGTAGAGTGAAGAGTGAAAGAAGAGGGGAAACAAATGAGGTATCCGCATTTGTGAAGGAGTGAAGTGTGGAGCTCTGTTCCCACCGGATCATAGGCGAAAGAGGTGACGTCTCATGTGATTGGAAGTGGGATTGGGATGTGAGAATGATTGGGAGTGATGGGAATTCGGGGCGGATTGTTTGTTTTTTGTTGGTTGAATTTTTTTTCTTTTAGGGATGTTTTTTCGATATTTGTGTGTGGGAGGGGGGATAGATGAAGTGATGGGTATGATCAAAGAGGAGTAATTTAGGTGGGGGAGAATTAGTGGTCTGCGGAGGGGGGGGAGGTGTGAAGTGTGGGTGTATAAGTTTTTAGGATATTGAGCATCTCGGAAAGATAAAACAAGTTAAATTATAGAGTTTCAGCCGCTAGTTCTCGGAGGGTTGACATGGAAGATTTTTTTGCCAAACGTGCCCAGGGGATTAGAGCCAGGATGAGAGAATGTTGGGGAGAGAGAGAAGAGGTCAAGGAGAGTGAGGAGGTTTTGATGCTTTTAAGTAGGAAGAAGGGAGTAGTATTGTATTTGTGGAATGTGGTTTGAGTAATTTTGCAAGTGCCCAGTGAAAAGGGGGGAGAACTAGAAAAAGAGGGGAGAGGGGAGAACAAAAGGAGATGTTTGGTGGGGGAAGGGGAAGACAGAGGTAGAGGGACTTTTTGTAAGAGAAATGGAGGGAGGTTAGAAAGGAGGAAGTAAAAGTGGGGTTGTTTTTGGTTAGGGAGGGTTTTGATGTAGAGATGCTAAAGAAGAGAGGAGAGGTGGGAGGGTGTGGTGGGGAGGTAAAATTCGCCATATCTGGTAGGGGATGATATAGATTTAAGCCCGGTTATCGTGTGTTAAGAAGAGTGGGGTGGAGATCGTGGGGTTGGACGAGAGGGCGCAGAAGGAGCTGGTGTTCATGAACTACACATTACGATTCGACGCAGCCGGCGGCGCCCCCTAGCATCTCATGAAGCCCACACGCCTAACCTACGCTAATGGAAGTTTTTGGTGCTGTTCACCGCTGCGGTGCCGCTGAATAACCGCGAATAATATTGACCGTCTGTACCCATAACTGATTTGGCTATGTTCAACGCCGTTTCCATCCTTTGCGAAGGCCGAAGTGTTCCTCCCCCACCGACCCTCTTATGATTTCGGCAAACACGAAACGTGCAGATCGTCAAATGGCCACATCGGCAGTCCTCCATCTGACGGCAAGTCGGCCTTTTTGAAAGCTTAGGCTCTTTGTTTCGCAATCTTCCGCTTTTTCCCCCAATCTAAGATATGCATTCCCTCTATACTCACTTACAGTTCTTTTTTTCGAAATGTTTTGTGAAGCCTTCGCTATAATCATGTCAAATCAGCCACGATTCTCACACACCGGTTATGACTTATTGAAGAGGTAAATCCGGTTATAATTATACTACAGTTAGGGCCCATGTTCTGCTAGCCTCACAGGTGAGCTGTTTTCATTAGCTCTTCCCCGGTCTTCTCCTCTACATTCCTCCCCCCAGCCACTCCTCTACCCCTCCTCCTACGCAGATAGCACCCCAGCAGGAAGTGAAAGAGGGCAACTTGGCACCAAATTTAATCGCGGACTGATCCCTCTAAGTTTCGGGCAGTTTTTTTGGCAATTGCTTCAACTGAAACTGCGGCTGCTGTCACATTCCATCTTTTTGTAATCCAGTCCCTGTGTTTAGGGTTGCGACCTACAAAAAAGTGTCCCGTCTGTGTTTTCCAAATGGCCGTTGCCATGCTTTTATGCCATATCCCCCGGGAGTCTCAAGCGTCGTAATTGCGTTTAGCGCCGGACACATGCGCACCGGGTTGTGGTGCGTAAAAACAACTGCTCACTCGTGATCGTGAAACGAAAGACACGCAAGTTTGTCGCTCAGTTTGCCTCAGTCACAAGTACCCACGCCACATGCAGAAGAGTCACCGATTCTTAGCAAACTAGAAAAGTTTTTCTGAGGCTTCGGCTGCGAGTCGCCCAGATTTTGGGTGGGCTGCTCTTTCCAGCGACCTCAGATTACTTGCTTTCTTCATCGTGTATGTAAATCTTGGTTCGTCCCACCACGAGCGCGCCTTATAAGTGTTTTTACGACTCAGCAGTTTGTCACTTGCTGTGGCTTGACCACGGGCAATCCGTCATCGTACTTCTCTACAGATGGCGTATATATTGCCAAAATGTGTTTGTTCTGATTAACAACACCCCACCACGTAGTCCCAAGCCAGAGTGTATCTGCCTCAATGTCGGTCTGTATTAGTGCACTAGCACATGTTTGTTTCTGCTTTTCAATTGCTATAGTCGTAGCCAGCCGTGTGGCTGGCATAAATATTTCCCAATCATCATACTGTGGTCAAAGACAGCGCAATGTTTGACCTTGAATGACTCAGATTATATAGGCTAGGCTCCTGTGTGTGGTTCGACCACCCAAGTACTAAGAGTTGGTTGGGTAGGCGTGCTGAAACCAGAACCGGGATTTAAGCAAAATTCTGCGAGGCGGATACGGATATCATAACCAAACGCAAAACACATGTGCTTCTGGTTGAGTAATGAGTTGCCTTTGCCTTCATACGAGCGCCCACCCAGCTCATTCAACTTTTGTTTTGATCTGTGGCTTGTTTTCGGGTTAAAATGTGTTTGTGGTTGCGCATTTGTGACAACTCCAGTCCCAGCCGGCGCTCATCTGTTTGAATACTTGTTGTCAGCACATTCGCTCCGTGTGGTCCGTTACCGAGTGGTTTCTGTAGGCTGTCGAGAACTTGTGATTATTGCACTGGTCACAAAGCATTCTCCTACTATCAATACCTGTTTTTATGTGGCCTACACGTTGCACGTCAACTATGTGTGAATTATCACGTGCTCACATGTGTAAAGCTCGACTTTTAATCTTCTATACAGGAACTGCCTCAAATAAACTCCCAACGAACGTGGCGTTATTGAAAAGGTGCTCCACTAGGTGCCTAGTGGGTATCGCAACCCAATCTCGCCCAGCCTCCCACCACCGTAACCCATGGGACGAGTGGTGCATTATCTAATGGCGCCTGCTCGCTTGCTGGAAGCCATAGTAATAATAATAATATGACAAGTGTGGCTGCCCGCTAGCGACCGGATGTGGCTTTGTAGGTGCGGGTGGGGGTGAATATTGTCTTGTATGACTGACTACATGTCCACAGTTGGTCTCCTTGGTTGTTGAACGAACATGTGTTCATTTGAGCAGGCCATTATTATGATCGCGACTCTCGCGTGCCTCGGCACACTTTGGGTTAGATGGGCCATTTTATGATGCTCCGGTCCTAACTAACTACGGTAGCACAGGTGCACGAGATGAGCTTGCTTGGCTCCGTCGTATACGTACAGTATAGTCTTATGACTTTGGATCTTCACTTATTTCAGAGAGCTTTCGGGAAAGTTCCAAAAGTGCGTCGTCCCAGCGCAAGATTTTGATCTTTATTTTTTATCGCCAAAACGTGCAAACGTTGTGTCTAGTCAACCGTTTGTGTTTTCTGATCAAAGCTCTCTAGGTGATTAAGGTCGTGTGGCTTGCTGCTGCTGTGTTTATGGTGTGGCTTTATGGGTGTTTAAAGGCCGCTGCGGCACCCATGAAAGTATACGATTCGACCGACTTGTTATATAACTTGCAATGTGACCGTGCGCGTCCACCACTGAGCCAAAAACACGTTTATGACGTTTAGTTGGTGCGCTGCCTTGGCATAAACCAGTCGCACCAAACTTGGCGGAATTAGGCTTACGGGCTCTGGTACGGCCAAGTCCGCACAGTCTGACACTTTGGTTGCTTTTTGTATCCGTTTAAATACCACCTGGTCGGTTTGGTATGCCAATGGTGTTGTCTGGCTGCAGTGCATGCAATTGCGCTGCATGGGTATGCCGTGCCTGCCTTACATTGATACAGTGGCACCTCGATGATATGTATGTAGTTTTTTAACGACAGTATTTTATAAATCCCATGACGTATGTATACCCCTGACAGGCGCCCTATACAGCACACAACTGGTATATCCATGTGTATGATTGGCCTATTTGCCCACGTGCGTTCTGGCCAACCGGGAAGTTGTAAACTAAAAAGCACTTGAGCTCAGTGTTGAAAGGTCGTTGAACAGTGCCGGTCAGTGCATGACTGCTGTTGGCTTGAAGTGCACTGGGTGGCCTTTGTGACACGCCCAAATGACACACCCTTGTGAGGTCTGTGGTGTCCCTCCAGCTCATGCAGTGCAAACATGTGTGTGCTTCTACAAGCATGCATGAAGCTGATGCTCTGAATGCATTGCCGCGGGCATCAGTTTAATTTTTGCGTATTGTTTACTTAAAAAATGGTTGAGAGAGAGCGAGCTAGACGAGCGTTACAGCTACACGAGGTTGTTCCAATTTTCTGTCGTATTCAGCGTGCTTATTGAACCAGCTGCGATATATAGCCACAGCCTCTTTATGTGTTTGTACATAGTTAGCCATTTGCACATGTACAGTATATGGGGCTATCTTGGAGCGGACCGAACATTATTGTGTAGAAAATAGCTTATCTACTTGAAACGAATCGCGAAACGGGGCTCTCGTGCGAAGCGACTGGTGTGTTTTTTCTCATAACTTTTCGCTTCATCTGGACGCCACAGCAGTAGTGTGCAGCTTGGCAAATTAGCGCTGGAATGAGTAATGTACATCACCGTCAAGGGCCAGACACATCAACTAACATGCAATCTCCAAGAGCTTACATACAGTACGCACAAATAGGTCCGAGTTTCATGTTTCTTCAGCCCACAACTCTGTGCATTTTTTAATTGCGATCGTTCAAAAGCCTGTGTGCAATAAATAATCGTGTATTGTACGTTGGAACTTGTTACTTCTATGTTGTGTATGTAGGAATATCACTTTCCGTTTTTCTTTCATGATTTTTTTTGGCAAAGCCTTGGTAAATAGCGTTCCGATTTGTACCAAGGATGTGTTCGCGTAAGTTGTGTCAAATGGTCTGCCTTGCTTGGATTGATTTATTTGAAAAAATTTGTACATACCGTGTGTTTTTGTTGCAATTGCAAACACCTGTTACGTGATATTTTGGATTCTTTGTTTCTATTATTACAACTCATGGAATATAATAAAAGGGAGAAATGTGCATTCTAAGCTTTCTGTTGTTTCGTGATTGACGTAGTGTGTTGCCTGCTGCATGACTGTGGTGTCATGTGTACCTTCATCAATGGTGATCTATTCTGTTCACTTTTTACTTATTTTGGTGTCAGGTTTGTAACATATTTTGAAACATCAGCCGGCGAGAGGATATCATCCATTCGCCGTTTCGTGTTACTGTTAACCATGCATGTGTGGCTGATGTTTGAACAGGGCACCAAACAAAATTGCGACGTTTCAGCCATCATATGTAATAATCAATCGATATATAGCAATCAATCAGTCCGAATGCCGATCGTCATAGTCACCGGCTATCCGTGCAGCGGCAAGAGCACGATCGCTCGTCGTATTCACAAACTGTTGACGGCCGACTCGAGACGCATTGACGATGCCCCGGTGCACATCATATCCGATCAGGATCAGCGGGGATTCGCGCGTGCCACCACTTACGCCGATTCGATGGCCGTACGTTTATCTCCGCTTTATACTGATTTGCTTGGGGGCATGATTCAACTCACAACGTGTGGAAGCAAAATACATTTTCCACGGAAATGTTGCACTGATCCCGTGTGTTGGTCAGAATGTTCACATTTTACAATTTTGGTTGCGTTGTGGAGCGTGAAACGTTTTTGCCGAAAAATAAAACGATCTGAAGATAATGTAAATTGTGCACAGTTTCATTGTTCAGGAGAAACAGCACCGTTCGGTGATGCGTTCAACGGTGCAACGTCTGATCACAAAGGACGCGATCGTGATTCTGGACGCACCGAACGACATCAAAGGCTTCCGATACGAAATCCATTGCAACGTGAAACTGGTGCAGACCAATCAATGCACCGTCTGGGTGCAGGCTGAGGCCGACACCGTCAGAAATTGGAATCAACAGAGACGCGCTGCCGGCACAGGCGATGGGTGAGTGTTTTTGGGGCATAACTTTTGGGCGTTTCTTTTGGGAATTTGAGGCTTTCTTGTTTGCGGTGTTAGTCAGGCACTGACGACAGCCTGGTGCACCGCTGTTGATTAGCGAAAACAGCACGAATCACCAGACACCGCTGCTACCATTATGGTTGGCCCTGGTCGGGCCATCTGAGTCGCTAATGGGCATGATATAACAATGATGACAGTTCTTTGGGCCACGGTTTGTTTTCTAAACTTATTGTAATGTAGCTGATGGTGGTTAGTGCACGTGCTGGCGCACTTGTGAAGCTGGTGCTCACTGACCGCAATGGTTCTTGATTCCACCAGACTCGAGGGCGGATTCAATGTCAACTTGGTGTTGTGCCCCTTTAGTGGCGCGTTCGAAAACATGGTGGTGCCTAAAACGGCACAAAAACCAGACAACTGACAAAAACGACAGAGACTGTCCGTCATCCAGTTATCCACCCGAAATCCTCGACACGCTAATCAATCGCTACGAGGCGCCCAATGGCCAGAATCGCTGGGACAAACCATTGTTCTGTGTTTGTGTGGACGAGCAGCAGACGCCAGATATCACTGAACTGCCCGAAGACCAAATATGCAAGGCAGTGTTCGAGGTTCGAATTTGTAACTGGCATAGTTCGTTGTTTTGTGTTGCGGTCTTATTTCAAAAAACCGGGACTGGACGAATCAACTGCTGAACTTTCACTGTGTGTCAATAATCCTGAAGCATCAATTGACATCCCAAACGGGGGAAAGGCTGGCAGTGTTGCCATTGGTTCGGTCAGTGGTTTGTTATTTATAAACACGTGTAATCTGCCAAACATTTTGCTTGAGAAAGGATATGGCACTGGTAATTTTAAGCATGTTGCCATGGCCATATTCTTGTTCCTAACAAACTTATTTGCCCTGATTAATATCCAACTGAACCTTTTCACAAGGAAGGACCATGATCCCAAACTATATGCGACCCCGTATTGTAGGGTGTGGCGCTGCCTCCCAACCGCAGCACGGTCACACAACCGGTCAACGCCAAACTGCACGATCTGGACCGTGTGCTAGCTGACATCGCCACCGAGATTGTGCAACAACAGGCGTCGGGTCGGGTCGAGGTGGGCGACTATGTGCGAATCACCGATCCGTTGAACTCGAATGCCGATCTGCAATTCAAATTGAGAAAGGCACTGACTCTGCCGCAGCTGACACGAATGAGACGGCAGAATCTGCCGCGATTGAATGGCACGAATGATGCTGTCAAACTGTTCGTCGAGATGATCGAGAAAAGTCAGGAGAATTGTTGATGTTCATCATATGAACTGGTTTTTCAGTTGTTGGGTTCACTGATTATGTAAACCCCTTTTTCGAAACAATAGCTGCTCAGTCTCTTTCAGTGCTGTGGCTACTTTGGCGGGGCGGGTAGGGTACGTAGCTGGAAAAAATCGGTGCGGGTAGGGGGTAGTGTACCTGGGATTTGGGGGGGGGGGGAATCCGGTTTGGGGGGGAAGATTTTTCGGGGCGGGTAGGGTACAACGTAAGTTTTTTCGCGTGCCTGTTTTTATGTACTAAAAAGTACATATATCGCGCGCAGCGCGAGATTTTTTGCACTTTTTAGGGTTTTCGGTCGAAATTTGGGCATTTTTGACCGAAAAATGGGCATTTTGGGGGTAAAAATCGGGGCGGGTAGGGTACCAGGGCGGGGCGGGTAGGGGGTAGGGTACCAGAGCGGGGCGGGTAGGGGGGTAGCGTACCAGGCCGGGGCGGGTAGGGTACCATTGGGGGAACCCCCAACCCCCCCCCCCCCAACCACACACTGGTCTCTTTAGTGGATAAGGACATTGACAAGTTGGCTGATGTTTCACCCAGCAAGTGCGCCCGATGACTGCAAAGGATACACAAGGCATTATGTACAGTTGCCATACAAGTTGCATTTCTCTCATCGGAAACTGTAGTCTGTATCTTTAATGCGCACATGACTTTCTTGTGCCATTCATTATAAATGTGTAGTAAATTCACCACCTTTAGCTGAGCTGCACTTTACTTGACGAACTTGATAACGTGCAATCCAAAATCGCTGCATTTCAAATCTTGTTTTACTTCTGTGTTTTGAGACCAAACTTGGTGTTAGTGTGCGTGTGCGTGTTTGTATCGTGTGGAACGCTAAACTATTCACTTTATAAAATGTGGAAATTTCAAGTTCAGCGTTTTGTTGTGAGAATGTGTGACTGACAAGCTGATCATTTTTTTCAAACGCATCAAGGCATCTGATTTTCATTAAGTTTTTCTATAATCGCGTCGCGTTTCATCTGTGATACGCCAGGTCACACCGTTATCTTTATTTTTGTAGTACTTTCTTTCCTTTTCCACATTTTCCCGCTTGTTTCTTTTTTTCAGTTGTGCTTTTTCTGTTGATTCCCAATCCCGAGTTCGTTTGATACTTCCGATTATTATTGTTTCCTTCAATGTTTATTTTGTGAATTCATGAATTTCGGTCGCTCGAATTTTTGTGAAGATACGAGAATAAAATAAAATATTATGAACCGAAGAAAAACCCATATTGCTTATATCCTATATGAAACATAATTATCGACTAAATCAGAATTGAACATTGTTTTGTGGGCTTTTCTCTGCCAAAATTTAGTCCACGCAAACTATTACCCAAAAAAAATTGATGAAATATCACAACAACAACAGTATACATGTTGTACATGAAACATCAAGTTACGAATCACTTGCCACAAACAGGGTTCTGTTCATCGAACGCTTGGAAACATGCGACCATTGCGTTGAACTGTGCCTCTTCCGTGCATTTCAAGTATTTGAGGTCCAGCCCTCGCGGAGGGGTCTTGGTTGGCGCACAGTAGTCGACGCAAATGTCGTACACACCTGAAATGAATGAGCTTGTCTCCTGGGCTTTTTGAACCAGGGTTGGGCAAAAAAAACGACGGCGTTTTTTCTTAAAAAAAATGACGTTTTTTTTTAAAAAAAACGCCTGGGTCGTTTTTCGTTTTTTTTTAAATCCTGAATTTCCTTGATTTTCCCTGATTTTTCAGGGAAAGTACCCTGATTATCAAGGAAAATCAATTTTTTGTCCCATTTTTTTTTCAAAAAATTTTCGACCAATTTTTACTTTGTCGAGATACGTCGATATACGGAGTTTGACTTTCAGTGATGACCCCGGCCAAAGTTGGTCCCACGATGCGGGTCTGATATGGGATCTTAGCAACTCGCTAGAAAAGGGTTGAAACCTTTTTATTTTGCCTCAGAACACATAGAATGACTTCATTTAACCACGTTTTCTTCCCAACATGAGCGTTTTCCAATTTTTTTGGGGGCATATTTTGGTCATCTGGGCGTTTTAAAAAAAACGTTTTTTTAAAAAAAACGATTTTTTGAGAAAAAAAACGTTTTTTGCCCAACCCTGTTTTGAACATGCACAACAGGGAGGGACCAATTGTGGTTATTTGCGGCTGTGACGACCAACCTTGTGCTTCACAGCATGGTCGCTGGTCCTCATCACGACTTATGCACGCCATCAGTGATCCCAGCGAAGGGATGTCACACTCACCACGCAGGTATGCACCGACCATCTGGAAAGGTTCAGTGATTTCGAATTAAAATTAATAAATTTTATGATCATTTTTTACAAGTTAACATAAAATTAGTTCCAAAATACTCACCACGTCCTTGTTCATAGCATTATACGAACAGAACTTCGTACAGCTGTCCTTCATGCCCTCACGCAGACAACACGACTGGAAACGCTCATCTGCACTCAGCTGCAATTTTTACGTTTTTTATTCCAAAATGTCTTCTTTATGGCCGACAAACCTCGCAAGAAACGCTAAACTTCTTACCAGTCTTCCACCACTCGGACACCGACTGTTCTGATTGTTGACCTGATTGTTTGATTGGAACGGGTTGTCAGTGGCACTCGGTTCAAACGTCCACGTCGGGGGTGTGTTTGAGAATTGTCGGGGATCCAGTGTTTGATAGTAGTTGTCGGCCTTGTAGCCCTGTTGGGCATTCAGAGGTTGGTTCATGCCCTGATTGCTCCGGTAGAAAGAGGGATTCTGTGATTCAAACGGCTGTCCGTTGGGTTGGTTGAACGGTTGGAAACCTTGTTGTTGAGAGGGATTAGGGTTGAATCCCTGGTTGGGACTGAAGGACTGCTGTGGGTTTGGTGACTGCCATGGTTGTTGACCTTGACCTGGGGAGGAGGCGATGGTGTTTGATTGAGGCTGATTCCAAGGTTGTTGGGGATTTGCTCCTTGCGGTTGGTTAAAAGGTTGTTGGGGATTAGCCCCCTGGGGCTGGTTCCAAGGCTGCTGTGGGTTTGCTCCTTGAGGCTGGTTAAAAGGTTGTTGGGGATTCGCTCCCTGGGGCTGATTCCAAGGCTGCTGGGGATTAGCCCCCTGGGGCTGGTTTAAAGGTTGCTGGGGATTAGCCCCCTGGGGCTGGTTAAAAGGTTGTTGGGGATTTGCTCCTTGAGGCTGGTTAAAAGGTTGTTGGGGGTTCCCTCCTTGCTGAGGTTGATTCCAAGGTTGCTGTGGGTTACCACCCTGTTGGTTGAACCCCTGTTGAACATTCGGAGCCTGATTGAAGCCCTGCTGCGGGTTCTGCACCTGGTTGCCTTGGAAGGGCCTACCGTTCGGCTGAAAGTTGTTACCCTGCTGGAATGGTCTGCCGTTCGGTTGGAAATTGTTGCCTTGTTGAAACGGGCGTCCTTGTGGACCTTGAGGGCTGTTGTTGTTCATGGGGACTTTGGGCTCCTGTCCCGTCTCTTGCCAAGGCTCGAATGTCCACGACTTCGGCGGTTTGTCGAATTCTGATGGCGGTCTTTCCCTTGCGACCAGATCAGCGGCATCCCTCGGGGGTTGCAGGGTCAACGGCCTTAGAGTGGGCAGGGGTTCGGACTCACGTGGAGCCAACGTCAAGGGTCGTAGAGTGGGGAAGAGTGTCCTCGGTGCTTCTGCTTCAGCTCCTCGTCTGGGAGCCAATGTCAGGGGTCTCAGTGTAGGGAACAGCGTGAACGGTTCTGGGTCCAGGTTCGACGCTCTCGCATTAGCGCTCGGGTTTTGGAAAGCTTCGTACCCGAGTTTGTTGGAAGCAGGAGCATTAGGGGATGCAGGCGCAGGCCTGGCCGCCGGGTTTGGTTCGGCTCCGGCCCCAAGGCGCAGTCCACGTGTGCAAGCCCGAACGGAGACTGCAGCAAGTAGGACAAGGGCAGCTGACACGCACAATCGGCCCATTTTGCCAGCCAGAATTTTTGTACTTCTGAAAGTTGGAAATGACAGTGGAATCATCGACATTCACCAGGAATGGAAAATCTTTCAGACAGTTGAAAATTCGGAATGTGCATTTTTGTTCAACGTTGCTGAAAGCGATACGGTAAAAGTGATTTATTGTGTCCAAAGTCAGTCGCTGTTAAACCAGTTTGGTATCGACTTTTGATTTCAGTATCCTTGCTGATCCTCATAAAGTGCTCATTTGATATGCGTAATGCCCCGACAATCGAATGTGCAGCTACAGTACATAGGCTTCTTTTGTTGCATCATGTAACATTACAATGCTTCACACGCAGTGTTTGTTCTGCGGAACCTAAACTGCAAAAAACTCGCTTCTCGCTATGGAAGTTGTTTAAGACGGGAGAGACGTGGCGTGCACGTTTCTATTCTTAAACAATTAAGAGAATTGTTGACTCTTTTTTTTGAACGGGTGCCTAACCGTCAACATGGCGTCCCAGGTTGCATTTTTGTTACTGATGAATTTTGAATGTGCACAGCCTGAAGACTTCGGCTGTGAAAAAACTGGTAAGGTGGGTTGCTGACGCGCTGGCTTTCATTTGCACACTATTGAGGACTTGCCATAAGCAAACTGTATATGAGAAGGCATATTATACAATAACAAAATGAATAAAGTCGTCACTGAAGTATACGGTAAACACAATACGTGGGTTTGCTCACAACACAATAGAGCTCTGCATCTTTGAGCACAGTTTCATTTTCTGTAGGTATGTATCGCCTCGAAAGAACTTGCGCCCAAAAACCATCTAATATTTAAACTCAAATTCTCCCAGAAAATTATGCAGTTCAGCTGCAAACTTCACTTGGAACGAATACGCACTTTAAAGTATATCATTATTATGGTGCTTATTAACGAAGATTGTTTACCGTACTTGTACGATTCAGGCACAGTCAAAATTGCAATACACAAATTGTATTATCCACAACCAAACATTCAAAGAAACATCACCCAAATCACTCCCTATCCCATCACATTCTCCGTGAGACACACTTTGTTCGCTTCATCAAAGTCCTTGAAGCAGCTGACCATTGTGCCGAACTGTTTCTCTTCGGTACATTTCAGATACTTCAGGTCGAAACCGCGTGCCGGCGTCATCGTCGATGCGCAGTAGTCGACGCAAATCGGGTACACACCTGTCGAAACGTGTTGCATCACGTTTTCATATGTTTTATCGAGAAATATGTTTTCCATGAACTTAGAATTTTATCGCAGTAATTTGACGCACGCTTTGGAAATCATGTTCTGATGACGTGCCACCAGAGCTCGTTGGTTCCAGCGGCAGCTGCTACAGTTTTGCAGTTTAAGTTCCGCAGAACAAGCACTGTATGAAGTATTGTAATGCTACATGATGCCATAAGGGTAACACATCGTGCGCTGAGGCAGTGGTTAATAAAAAAATTTTTTTATTCAAACCCCATTTTTTTTTTTAAAAAAAAAATTTTTTTTTAATTTAAAAAAAAATTTTTTTATTCCAGCCAAAAACTGCCAGAAACGAAAAAAAATGAGCGCTAAAGCAAAAAATAGTACCATTTTTCTTCCATAACGTGTGGTAAGCGCATATAAAGCACTCACGACACGAAAACAATACTAAACAATGGTCAATGAGTACCAACAGTAGTCAGGTACACACCCGTACACTTCCCCCACGTGGTGTGGGTGCCTTCGTGTGGCTTTGTGATACTTAAGACGGCAAA
>JASAMV010001375.1:0-12874 GCA_030248065.1 Rhynchonema sp. JSB1_4
AACTACTTACCGTTTTGCATCTCGGGAGGGGCAAAGTTTTTCTGACCCAAAAGGGAGCGGGATGTACCGGAAGAAAACCAACATATGCTCTCCTCCAAAAAGCCCATGTAATCAAATTAGTTCTGGTTAGGCGCGCAGCATCCTACAGACATTTTTATTCATGTGTGTCACATGCTGCAGTACAAAGTGCGGGCATACTGGGAAATCGATTTTGCAGCCTCATATCGGGATGCGTATGCATAAGATAGTCCCCCAGGGAGGAGCGACTCCTGGGACCCTAATTTTTTCCCGGTACCCTGAATTTTCTAAACAAACTTGTGAAATTATGCTCCGGAGACCCCAATTGAGACGTGAAACTGAAAAGTTTCTGTTTAGTGCATCCTGCGCCCAGTATACGGTACTCTCGTATGTATGTACAAAAGGATGCCTATTAGTTCCGTTCTGTATAACAGTTTCCCACAGAATGGTGGGGGCTACAATATAGAAAACTACGGTGTCGGGTACAAGCATGCACTACGTATTATCATTCAAAACGCGAAGATTCATTGCTTGTATTTCTTCACGAGCTCATTTTTGGCGGTCAAACTAAGCGCCCCAGGCGCGATTTCGGGAAATTTCACCCAACTTAGAAAAAAAAGTTTCAAAAGTTTAAAAAAATTTATGCATCAAAAAGGGCCTTTTTTTGGAAGAACTAGGCGATTTTCTATTTTTCACAAAATATTTTTTAATTAAAGAACAGAATATTCTCCCCGCCTCTTCAAAAAAAAATTTTTTATTTTTTTTTCAATCACGCACTGTTTTTTTTTTTAAACAACCCCGTTACTCAGGGGTTGACTACAGTTTGATACAATCTTCAGGAAAATTAACAAACGTATGTACACTATGTAATTTTGCTTTGCTGCATTGTATTTTATTCTTGTTGTAACGAATATTATCATTCGTTTTTGATTATAAACACAACAGACCAAACCTCGCTTACAAAACAACAGCTGATAAATAATATACATATGACAGAGAGAAAATCCTAAACTAAAAATGTGTATTGCAATTTAAAATTTACACGTAGTATAGAAGTCAAATGCTAAGGAGGCGGTCACCGGCATGACGCCTGTAGTTTCGGCACATAGCAGCGCGAGAATACAATGGCCTGGCACCCGTCACCCCAGACAAAAACGCCAGCGGCGCCGCACCACCGCCGAACCCGGCAAAACCTATGAATCTAGTTCGCAGGTTGTGCGACAACATAAACTGTCTCCTCAGATCTCCTTCTCACACTATATTCTCCAACCCACTCGTATGATCACCCAGACTTTTTTTATTGACTTTCATTGATACAAGCGATAATCTCAAACTACTATGAAAACAATGCAGTTCAAAAAACAATTGATAAAAGAAAGATTCGCATATGCAAAAACCTTAACAAAATTTCCAAGCAATTTTCATGAGTACGGAAATTTTGGGCGCGTACGGGGTCCTCCAAACTAAACATAGTTTTCTCTCTAAAACCGCAACCGGAAACTGGGTCCCACTGTCCGCGACCGACTTGGAAATGGAGATTAAGAAATGATCAGAATCACTTTAAAGCACGAAGTGTTGAGTAATATTAGTCATTAGTCGGTCCCATCGTTGATAACAACCATCTCTTCAAAAGTATTACGTATGGAAACTGCACAGTGAAACACAATGGGACCGGGCATACTGAAATGTCCCAATGCAACAAACACTGCGAATAAGCACATAAATGTACAGTTTGTTCCACTGGGGCAGTCGTGTTGCTGCTGGCTGGTTTGTTCCCCTTCCTCCACGTCCTAATGAAAGAGAAATCGAGCTTCCAAAAAAAAATTATTTTTGCTCCTAAATTGCTGTTTTTATGAAATTGATGCGTTTTATCATTTTAATTTAATTTAATTTTAAATTTGATCGAATTCAATCGTTTTCGACACATTTTCTTATTTTTTAAGTTTTTTGCAAAATCGCTCACGCTCAATTTCTCTTTCATTAGAACGTGGAGGAAGGGAACAAACCGGCCAGCAGCAACACAAAGTGCCATGAGCTGGTGGACGGACTATACATTTATATACTTATTCGCAGTGTTTGTGATTGGGACAGTTTCATCTGCCCAGTTCCATTGTGTTTCACTGTGCGTGTTTCCCATACTTAATACTTTTGAGAGATGGCTGTTATCAACGATGAAATTATACAACTAATGTAACTTTCTCATACGCTTCGTGCTTAAAGTGATTCTGATCATTTCTTAATCTCCATTTAGAGTAGTCAGGGCGCGAACAGGTGGGACGCGGTTGCCGGTTGCGGTTTAGAAAGAAACTATGTTAGTTCAAGGACCGTACCGCGCCCCGAGATTTACTCATGAATTGCTTGGAATTTTTGTTAAGGTATGCATATGCGAATCTTTCTTTTATCGATTGTTTTTTGAACTGCATTGTTTTCATAGTAGTTTGATTATCGCTTGTATCAATGAAAGCAATAAAAAAGCTGTGATCATACGAGTGGGTTGGGAGACTAAGTGTGTGAGAGATCTGAGGAGACCGCTTATGTGTCACACAACCTGCGAACTTGGGTAGAGTATTTCCGGTAACGGTGGTGCACCGCTGGCGTTTTTATCATGAGGTGGCCCAGGGTGCCAGGCCATTGCAGTCTAGCACTGTATGGGCCGAAACTGCACCCATGCCAGTGACCGCCTCAAGAATTTGACGTCTTATGTATAATACGTGTCGTTCACTGGGATACGCATTTCCGTTCGGGATTTGTCTCTGTCATATGTATGTTATTATCAGCTGTTCGTTTCACGCTGACTCGGTCTGTTGTGTATAATCAAAAACGATGATTAACATTACAACAAGAATAAAATGCAATGCAGCAAAGCAATGTTTCATAGTGTACATACGTTTGTCATTTTCCTGACGGTTGTATCAAACTGTAGTCAACCCCTGGTCCAGGGTTGTTTAAAAAAAACAGTGCATTATTGAAAAAAAATAGAAAATTTTTTTTTGAAGAGGCGGATATTCTGTTCTTTAATTAAAAACATTTTTCTGAAAAATAAAATCGCCTAATTCTTCCAAAAATGGCCTTTTTGATGCATAAATTTTTTAAACTTTTGAAACTTTTTTCTAAGTTGGGTCAAATTTCCCAAAATCGCGCCTGGGGCGCTTAGTTTGACCGCCAAAATGACTCATAAAGAAGTGATGGATCTTGGTTTTTTAAATGATAAGACAGTGCATGCTTCTCCGACACCATAGTTTTCTATATTGTAGCCCCACCATTCTGTGAAACTGTTATACAGAACGGAACTAATAGGCATCATGTGTACATACATACAAGAGTACGTATACTGGCGCAGGATCATGAACGGAAACTTTTCATTTCATTCAGTCTCTTGAGAGCATCATTCACAGGGGCTCTATTTGGAGAATTCAGGTACCGGAGAATTCAGGTACCAAGTACGTCCCCTGGGGGATTATCTTATGATTCACATCGGATATGAGGTTTCAATCAATTTCCCAGTATGCCCGCACTTTGTATAAGCATGTGACACATGAATAAAAATGTCTGTAGATGCTGCGCGCTTATCCAGAACAACTAATTTGTTTCCAGTGGCGGCTTTTTGGAGGAGCATATTTGGCATTCTTCGGTACATCACTCCTTTGATCAGAACTTTACCAGCTACAATACAAAACGGTAATCGTTTCCTATGGTCGTTGAATCATTATCAGCTATTGTATGTTTGGCACGTGAAATTTAGTATTCTGCGACAATCTAGTCGCCACCACGTCCGCGTGATATTTATACTACCGACAAACACCGATAATTAAAATAGTCGTGTTGAGTCCAAGTTCACGTTCCGATCCAGCTAGAATAACCGAATTGCCTTCGTACATGCGTTGCTGATCTGATCCCCACGTGAGGGGTCACGTGACGAAAAATTTTGAGTTTTCAAAAATTTTTGTGTAGCGCCTCCATTTCAACTGAGACGACGTTTGCGCTACTTTTTCTAATTAAAAAATTTTTTCGAAAAAATATGTTTTTTTAAAACAGTGCTCTAATAAAAATTTTTTTTCAACCCTGCCCTGATCATAACAAAGCCGAAGCGAACGCGATGGAACTGTTTGCCCTAGTTCGCTGATGGTGATGTTGACCACTAACCGTGAAAGCAAAGCATTGTACATAAAGTGCCTACAGAATTATGGGCACCACATTTCAAAAGTCAGACTTTGTGCTCACGTCAACGAGTCTGTGCGTCGTTTTTCTTGTCATGTGAGACACATCATTTTTTGTGTTCTGTGTTGGTATTTTTTCAGCCAATAAATAATCTTGGCAATGGCAGTTCACCCACTGTTCCAGTGGCATGGTTTGAACATTTGGCCTGGCTAAATTGGACAGGTCCCTACCGATGGTTGGAACTATTTATGTATGCGGTCCATCATCTTTGAAAATCTGCCGATATATAGATCTTAAGCTGGGGTACACCTTCCAAGAAGGCATAATACCGAGTGTCATTGTCAGACATTACTGTATTTATACCTGTTGTATTGTGGTGTCCTTGTATTGTTTCGTTCATGTATGTGATCATTGCAATGGTATCTCTTCCCTTATTTTCATGTGATATTTTTGTTAAGTTTTGCGTTTTTGCTGCACCCGTACAAAAACTGAATAAAAGGTCTGATTGCAGACATGTCAAACACAAGAATTGTGTTTGTTGCTATCCATTCCCACTGTTATGTCGCCCACGTGGTCTTGCAAAACATTCCAATTCATAAAAACGTATTAGGTACAATTCCTTATTGTGTCTTGATTGTGAAATGCAAACTCAGACATGCGGGTGGAGTAGGAGTAACAGAAAAGCGCACTGGCTAATACATAAGTACTAAAACACTACGGAATAACATTTTCATTCGTATAATCTCCCTTAACCCAGCTTAATCCAGCTCAGCGCCTGAACCCCGTTTGCTTTTCCTCAATCCCTCGAAAATGATGAGCAGCGCGTCCTATTCTGGGCCTTCATATGTGGTCGTCGTAGCACCACCTCGTGAAAAGCCTGCAATTCAGAAGCGGATTTACCGACTTGGAGGTTTTGTTAATCTGAGAGAGCTTTGTGATCGATTAGATGAACTGAATTTGACCGATCATGCATTGAAGACTGGCATGGATATGCAGGTGGGCTGTGTGATGTTTCAAATGCACAATGGAGGAGATAAAAACCTTGATGAAACATCAGACACAATGGGGACGTGTGTTGAACGAGGTTTTGAACTGGTTTGCGATGAACGAGAACACCGACATCAACGATGCTGAGCAGCAGCAGTACATTGATGTGCGCGTGCTCAAGAGTGGCACCGTCGTGCCCATCAAGCAACAGTTCGTTTGCACCAACGCTTTCGTGAGTGGTCACAGTTTTTCTCATTTTGTTCTTCAGCCACCTGTAAATTGTTGGTCAAAGCCCTATGGAATATACGGAACCCAGTTGATGTTGGTCCCAGCGGATCCAGCTTTCGGCCAAGGGGGGCCAAATCCCAAAAGTCATTTTTATCTAATAGTGCATGTTTGATTTTTCATAAAATCGTGTTTATCCCGTGCTTGTTTATAATTGGGCGATTTTAATATGAGCATGCGCGCACAGCTCGGGAAAAGTTTGCACTTTCTGCAGGTCAAATTTCATGGAAATGGATGTGTCTGACACGCGAAGCGCGCGATTTTTGGACCTTTGAAGTGTAATAGAGCGCAAATCCTGCGATTTAGGGGTTCGTTTTCCTTCTTCTCTCCGAAATGATGACCCATTCAATGGCCAGTTTGACCAAAAGGGGCCTAGGCCCCTATGGCCCCTTGATCCGCTAGTGTCCTCTGTGTTCCGCTCGTTATCGTTATGGCTGTGTGTGACCTGCTGTGCCCTGGTTCAAGACGATTCACAATTATACACTGATTACACCAGTCTACCATGACGGTGCACTCATTCGAAGTCTTTGCAGTGCTGGAACGCATGGACGTGTGTGCGTTGTGCGTTGCCATTCAAATGGTCAATCGATGCGCAATGCGAGACTGGTTATCGATTGACATTGATTGTGGATGAAGTGTATCAAGATTGCAAGTATTGCCACACGGTGGTGAAAGGCACTGACTACGCCGAACAGATCACACTGGTTGGGAATTGATTTGTGCCGCACAAACTGAATGCAACATGAATCTGCCTAATTCAGGCGGCAATCGAAATGATTTATGTAATCTGCAACGCCGAACATCAGATGGGCTACACATTCGACGACAATATCATTGCGACTATTCGCAATCGCCCACGGTTCAAATATCGTGAACAAGTGAGCACCAAGAAAATATATAAGGAAAGAAGAGAGTTCATCATGTTTTAGCCAATTTAGCTCATTTATGCATTTGTTTAGGATGATTAATATTTTGTCATTGAATTTTTGACGTTAGTGATGACGTTTTGAGATTGCAAATTTGTGTTATTGTTTTTTACAATACTCAGCCACATCACGCTCGTTTAAATGTCTTTCATCAACACCATGTTGCGAAATGCATGTTCTATGCACACAATAAAAATATATACGTACATAAAGTAAACACAATTTAGTTAATCCAAAATCCCCTCTCCTGTTCTCGTTTCAACTTTTCTTCCGATGTTTTCAACATTATTTCGCAACACGACCGCCTACACGCAGACAGCAGATCGTTTGATGTGCGACATTGATCGTTGTGTGAAACATCACTGGCCGTTAGATTGGCAAAACGGTAGATGCAGTTGGACTCGGCGTTGTAGAAACGTTTGCACGATAGGTCTGAGAAAGAAACTACTCGGTATTGACTGACTACAATGCATTGTTTAATGCTGTACTATATGGATACCGGAATTTTGACCGTAACCCAAACGTATGTACCAAATGATCTTGCACACCATGTCACTATCGGCGAAATCGCTCACCCCCAAACACACTCACCGATACAAGCACTTTTGCAATCATCCTCCGAATCGAATCGATTTTCATTTCCATCACATCCGAGAAAGTCGAACCTCACACATTTGCCATTGTGAAACGTCCATTTCTCACCGGCGAATGGTTTGCAATAGTGACCGATACGACCAGGCTCATGGTGGCATTTGTCTGGAAAGTAAAAAAATGAAAATAATGATGATTGAATAACGCGCATATTCACTGGTTCTGTGTTCGATTAGTGCGGGTAGAATCACCGGCTATTTGTCGTGAGCATCAACTGCACAAATATTACAGTGCACCTTCTTTATGGTGGACCGCAGTCTTGAAAATAGATGTTTGTGAACCGTCTTCCGGCGTGAATATTGTTTTTGTGACGACCACAAATGACAATCCTCAATCATCAGTGTGCAGAGAGGAGCCCAAAACTAACTGATCTCCTCCCGCCAGTAGTTCTGCACGTTATCGTCGTTCACAAACTGGTCCCGCTGCGTGAAACATCTAGTCTCACACTCGATCACAGATTTGAAATTGTTCTCATTGCCCTTGCAACTGTACCAAATGTGCTGACATTGCGCTGACGAGGCGTTGTACCAGTAGCGAACCTGGGACAACAAACTGTTTCAGATGGGTACGTATTGCTACCGTAACCTTGGCTCAAGTGACAACGATGACTTTTTGTTTTTTGATTCCTTAACAATTTCGGACAAAATGTTTTGAGCACTTGGATCCTGCCACGCTGTCTGCCAGTCAGACAAGTGAAAGGCGGACAAAACATTCTTTTGGTACCCACGCCGCCTACATAAATATTTCTTGAGTATTTCCAGTTTTGTAATGGCTACGTAGGCGGCGCAGCAGCACACTGAGCGCTCGGCAATGGATGAGCCATCGTGATTTGACTGCAGGGGTAAGGGACGTTCCAAAATAGGGACCATATCAACGGCAATGAGCAAACTGTGCGGGCAGTCTATTGTTTTTTCCTGCCTAACCTGCCATTTATCCTGTTCACAATAGTGTTTGTTGAGCACTGGCAATCGGCATATGCTGTCATCCGTGCTCAATCGTTCAGTACCGCTTGATACAACGGCGGCATTCGGTGTTTCAGCTGGTGATTGCACGTCGATGTTTGGTTGTTGGGGACGAAGTGACGCGCAGTCGACACGCGACTGACGGCAGGGCACAATCGTTGGCGAACGCACCGACTGCACCCAGAAACGACTATAGTCTTGTACGATTGATGCCCTGAATGAAGACTACGCAGGAACATGAACACCACGCGGTTTCATACAGTTATGTTCAAGTCCAACCATCAACGACATCAAATGTTGTGATCGGATCAGATGGTGCTGTCTTGGTCACGTGACTTTTAGAATAAATGATATTAAGAGATCGATTTCTCTCTCACTAAATTGTGGACATGAATCGGGTATACCAGACACTGTAATATTTGTCACGTGGGCTTTTTTGAGACCAACTTGGATCTGAGCGAAACTACCCCTACAAGAACTCTTCCCATGAGGATGTTTCACGTGTGAAGCAGACTCACACGAACTGCACAGGCACATTGACGTCATCATCAACCATCACCCATTGAGTTTCGATCTGCTCCTTCTTGTCGTTGTACGTGTGTGTGATCGCACTCTTGTCACCTGATGTTTGAACAGAGGTCGCTAGTTTCAGACTACATTAGATATTCTTGGCAATTCTTGCAGAATGAAAACGTTTCAACTTGGGGCTTTTTCTAATGTCGTCGGTTCAAGTCGCAGTAATGGGTTACGTGAAAAGCATAGCGTCCATCACGGATTCAGAATGGAAGCGAAGCCCCAAACGAGCGCAGAACTGAAAACGAGTGCATGGTGCTCGTTACAAAAGGGTTTAGCGTAGGCTTGCGTTTGCGCTTGCTCCACTTATATGTCCGTTGACGCCCTTAGAATGAGCCCAAATTTTTAAAGCTTGAGGCATTCGTACAATACAGTACATTTCTAGTTGCACTAGTGCGCACGCGTGCGTATGATTAATTTGCGTGCACGTGCTTAAAGGGGCTCCGCCATATATACGCGACCGAAACCAATCTCAATGAAACTTGGCACCGTAAGTGGGCTTGGTCCAAAACACTCACGGCCAAGAAAATTTTTTCCCATATCAGCTCCCTGTCTGAGCCAGGAGGGCTAAAAGGTAAAAAATTTTTACCCTACCTCAGCACCTTAAAATTAAAATATCGATCTGTTTCGCATATTCTTTGTGTGCAGTTTGTTCACAAATTTTTCATAAACGCCGTGGGTCTAATTTAGAACCATATTCACTTTTTTGGCACTACCACAGCTCGCGCTATTTTGCCAAAACCACGGAAATTTTCGAAAAAAAATTTTCCGTTGTATTTTCCGGTCACATAGAAAGCACACAGAGCTTTTATATAAAGTAGGCAAGAAAGCCCGTATATCATGCTATTCAGGCGATCAATGACTAATTTTCCACCGCTGATAAGTTTCGACAAAAGCTCGCTCAACTGTGGTGAACCTCAACTTTTTGGCCATTTTCTGTGGATCCCAAGCACACTTCTATCTCATATTTTCCTATTTTAGTAACAATGTACCGAGGTGATATATGGCACGCTAGATAGTAAAAATATAATTGTTGTTAATTATGTGCAAATCTAGGTTGGTCCAGCTGCATCCTTGGAGGTACGAGCAATAAATGAGTTTTACACAAAATTCATAATTTTAGCAAATTTTCGCTTCCGTCATATTTTTAGCCTACCTACATTTGTGACGGATTTGTGGCCTTTGCTGTCCGATGAAGCCCCAACGTTGTTGTTGTTTATCGATCAAAATCCACAATTCTAGTTCTAACGTATCCTGAGAAAAATCATGTTAAGTGAAGGCACCGCAGACGCTGGTCCTGTTGTAAGCCCGGTTGTAGTTCCAAGTCCAACGCATGGACCTCAATTAACACGATTTTTCTCAAGATACGTTAGAGCTATAATTTTGAATTTTGATCGATAAACAACAATAACGTTTGGGCTTCATCGGACAGCAAAAGCCACAATTCCTACCCAACTGCAGATAAGCTAAAAATATGACGGAAGTGAAAATTTGCTAAAATTATGAATTTTGTGTAAAATTAATTTATTGCTCGTACCTCCAAGGATGCAGCTGGACCAACCTAGATAAATAATAACACTGCTACACATCCCTTTTGCACATAATTAACAACAATTATATTTTTACTATCTAGCGTGCCATATATCACCTCGGTACATTGTTACTAAAATAGGAAAATATGAGATAGAAGTATGCTTGGGATCCACAGAAAATGGCAAAAAAGTTGAGGTTCACCACAGTTGAGCGAGCTTTTGTCGAAACTTATCAGCGGTGGAAAATTAGTCATTGATCGCCTGAATAGCATGATATACGGGCTTTCTTGCCTACTTTATATAAAAGCTCTGTGTGCTTTCTATGTGACCGGAAAATACAACGGAAAATTTTTTTTCGAAAATTTCCGTGGTTTTGGCAAAATAGCGCGAGCTGTGGTAGTGCCAAAAAAGTGAATATGGTTCTAAATTAGACCCAAGGCGTTTATGAAAAATTTGTGAACAAACTGCACACAAAGAATATGCGAAACAGATCGATATTTTAATTTTAAGGTGCTGAGGTAGGGTCAAAATTTTTTACCTTTTAGCCCTCCTGGCTCAGACAGGGAGCTGATATGGGAAAAAATTTTCTTGGCCGTGAGTGTTTTGGACCAAGCCCACTTACGGTGCCAAGTCTCATTGAGATTGGTTTCGGTCGCATATATATGGCGGAGACCCTTTAAGAATTATCGACTTTTGCTTAACTATCGCACGCACCCGCACGCGTGTGACCTAGTGCGGCGCTTGGGCGTGGGAAAGTCACAAAATGTTGCCTGTTAAAGAGCTCGGGACATAACCGAAGGAAGGACAGCAGGACATATTGTTACATACCGTTGGAAAGCATTCCGACAGCCTATGTCACGCACAAATTTTAAGCTCCTTGGCGATTCGATATCTCTTGGTAGAGGGACTTTTCGTTCCAGAAAAAACTGAATTTTTGCACAAATTGGAACGACCGGTGCAGAAACCCAAATGCATTGAAGGTCAAGTAACACGTGGATAGGATTACAACAGCTTCGGAATAACTTATCAACACAACTTCAGTTGCTCAAACCATTGCTTCACACGGTGAGGGTGCGAAACGTTCCAAAAATCGGCCTTATTTTTCGATAACACAAGTTTGTCCCTAAATTTTGAGGTCACGCTTAGCGCTACGGAAATAAGAACGCAATGGGGAAATAGAGCATCGTCGAAAGTACCAGAAAATAAGGTTTTTAAATTTTTTAACTCATGGCTAGCTCCGTGACAGGCCTAAAAATCCATTAAATTGCCGCTAAATTAGGTGGTTATATTCATCGCCAGAATTGTTGCACATAAAGGCCACAGATTGCATCGGATTCGAAACAAAAAATTGAGAGAAACGCCTGGTGTAACAACCTATCAAGGTCCGAAGACCCCAAGGTCTACAGATCTGTCTGGGTAGCCATACTAATCTGAATATGATATTCAGCTATAAATGCTTATTGTTAACAGTTATTGTAAATGTGACAGCACCAAACAATGTATCTCGGGATTAGCTTTCGAACGATATATAACAAGCCCCAATAAATTCTTACGCTTAAATGCAGAGGCTAAAAAATTGCTTTTTTGACGATTCTGGAATGAACCGTCACGTCACCGTGTGCGGTTTCGGAATTTTGACCGTTTCTTGTCCATAGTAAGAGATAGTATGGGCATGTTATATATCGTTCGATAGCTACGTTGAAGCTACATCGTTTGATGCTATCAAATGTGCAATAATCTTTAACAGTGACGACTTATAGCCAAATATCTTATTCAGGCTGGCATGGCTGCAGCAGCCGGACCATGGAGTTTGAAGTTTTGAAACTCGTCTAGATTGTTGGACTGTGCGTTTATCTGAGTTTCTCGTTTCCAATGCAATGCAATACGTGGCTTATTTACATCACATTTCCATCAATGAATGCAACTATGCAGTTTAGGGGCAATTGTTAGGTCTTTTTTGGCCCGTCACGCCGCTATCAAAGTGTTTTCAAATTTAAAAACCTTATTTTCTGGTACTTTCGACAATGCTCTGTTTTTTCTGTTGCATTTTCATTTCTGCAACACAAAGCACGGCCTCAAAATTTAGGGACAAACTTGTGTCCTAGAAAAATATGGCCGATTTTTGGAATGTTTCGCACCCTCACCGAGGGAAATAATGGTTTGTGCGACTGAAGTTGTCATAATAAATTATCCAGTAGCTGTTGTAATCCCATCCACGTGTTACTCGACCTTCAACTCATTTGGGGTTTCTGCACCGCTCGTTTCAAGTTGTGAGAAAATTCACGTTTCTCTGGAACGAAAAGTCCCTCTACCAAGAGATAGCGAATCTCCAAGGAGCTGAACATTTGTGCGTCATATGTGCTGCCACAGTGCTTTCCAGCGATGTATAACACTGTGCTCTGCTGCCCTTCCTTCGGTTGTGTCCCGAGCCCTTTAAGTACTGCACGCAAATTAATCGGACGCACGCGTGCGCACTAGTGCAGCTACCCCTTTCCTGGAAATGTACTGTACCTTCACACATGAACTTCCAATCAACATGTGAGCCGTAGAAGATGCCCTCGCGCTTGACTTGTCCGCCTTGGACACACTGCGAACGAGCTTGCAGAATGAAACCTTTGAAGTTGCGATAGCGCCGATGGTGCAGGGTGACTGAACGGCAACTTGGTTGTTGGTGGAGAGTTGTTTTTTGGTTTTGAGATTGTTAAAACAATGGTTCAGGAATGCAAAGGCTAACTTATGCTCGGCGAAACTGTTTTGCACATAGACTATGTATAGTCACATC
>JASAMV010001376.1:0-10166 GCA_030248065.1 Rhynchonema sp. JSB1_4
TGAAAACAAAAATTGATTTAAAAAATAAACCTTATCGACGGGGCTGTGATAGCCGCTGGAGGATGAGCACGTTGCTGCAACGGACGCGCTGGAATGTTTGCCTGATTTTGGAGGCTCCGATTTGGACTCTTTGTTGAAAAATTGCTCCTTTATCCGAGCGATTGCGGCCGCAGCCATTTTCATCCAGTATTTCAACCTGAACGCACGATTTCGAAGCAATAAGCCGGCAGACGCAGAACGGAATCTGAGGAAGGTTAAGATAAGAAAGGATTAAGGTAAATTTATACTTCTGACTCCCGGGCAGTAGCAGTCAAAATCTGGAGCAGTCAGCACGGCACGACCAAGCAGAAGTGACCGGTAAGACAGTGAAGGCTTTATTCCTCTCCCCTGTCCGTTGTCTGCCGTCTGCTGTTCTTGCTTCGTTGATGACCTGACCGAATGGGCAGTAACAAACATGTGACTGCTGCTGCCAGGTATAACTTTTAAGTAATTTCATACTATCAAGCTAGGAGCATCGAGAGGTTTAGTCACATGTGTGTATGTATTACGGATGCTTGTATCTAATAGGCATGCCACGACATTTTGGGCCCGCTGTTTCCACTGCGATTATGGGAGTTGAACGAGAGCAAAACGGCACCGCAGTTTCCCTTTCCTGTCAGCTACAAAATCTGTCACCGACAGCTGAGACTGCATGCACATCATTATCGAGAAGATAAATGTTATGAGATAATGGGCCAAGTTCCCGGAAGCGCAATCGCAGCGCACAATCAAGTACGCGGTGGATGGTGCTTGTGCAATGTTTCAGCGCAAACATGTTTGATGCGAATACGCATTGGAATTCGGCTCACTACAAATCACGCTTCACATCCTGGCTGAACATGAACAGGGTTGAAAATTTTTTTAATTGACAAGCTTTTCTAAAAAATTTTCTTGATTTTTATTTTCGCGAAATTTTCTTTTATTAGAAAAAGTATTGCAAATGACAATCAAGGCACCGCAGGCGCGATTTTGAAAAAATTGGCCAAATTTTTACCTTGAAAAAGCAAATTTTTGGACATTTTAGCCCATTTTGGGCAATATTTTTTTATCAAAAAACGCTGAGCTTCAAAAAAATTTAATTTTTCTCAGTAAAGAACTTTTTTGAAACAACCCTGCTGCTGTGCTGAGCTCGGGATGCAATTGGGCGCTTCCACATGAAGTGTATGTAGTACATAGTAACCTGTCAACCCTTAAAACTCACGCCCCACGCACCCGCGCCGGCCCCCCGCCCCCCCCCCACCCAAACCATACATGTAAAAAAGTTTGTCTTTGTCACTGTGACTGAAATGGACATAAACATTGTTTGCCGACCAGGAAACATGAACGCTACTTGGCTTCACTAGGACGCTCACACTAAGCTCAGGCGAGTAGACTCTAGTTGACAAAATAATTATATCCCCCGAGGCAGCCAACGGCCTGGATCCAAGGAGCTGTTATGTGTGGAAACGAACATAGAACGTCGAATTATCCACTGTGCTATTTCGGGAATAAGCAATGTATAAACTATAAATGTCGAAAAAGACCCAGGCGGGTGAGAACGTATACGGACGAGCTGTTATTTCTTAGGTCGAACATTTTCTTAGTGTGGGAGCGCAGTCAAATTTGTGAAAAACAAAGTTTACAGGACCAAGAAAGTAAGACAAGTCAAGTCAGCATGGTGTTTGTGATAACATGAAAACTATGTGCAGTATTTGGCCCCAACTCAACTTTGAGGCCCTCCAGAGCACAAGGTACTAGACCGAAAACGGACGGAACCGACAAGGAAATGAAGTTAGTGTATCAAATAGAGGGTACTGTATTTCTGAGCTGCTTTAGTTATCGATTTTGACGCTCCTGGCAACTGGCATAGACCACCGACCACCACCAACACATACAGTATGTGCAGACGGCAGTTCCATTTTGGTGGCGTGCATTTTCAATCAACACATTGTGTTTTTACCATTTCCAGATTAAGATCTTTTATTAGCAAGAGCGCAAACTCGCGGTAATGGGGCATAATAGACATTGTAAGAGAGGTCACTAAATATCTACGGTTACGTAGAACATGAGCGAAAAGGATACACTTATTGTAGTACTTTGTCACCTGACCGCCGTTAACAAATGGCAAAATTCCGTTTACACAATAACAATCCACCAGGTGCGCATTTTGAATATTTACTTTATACTAAAAAATCTATCGAGGTCTCAGCTGGGCGGCGCTATGCCTTTATGACGAAATACAAAGGGACTGGAAGAGTTAGGACAGCGTGAAGAACAAAACATAAATAACATCGCTTTATTGTGTTTCGAATATGAAATTTACACTCTAGTGTTATTATTATTATTATTTAGTTATTTTTTGTCAGTGGTGTTGACAAACTGATACAGCAAGAGCTTTCGAGGATTTACACAGAGTTAGCCAAGCATAACAGCGCGCGCAACGGACAGGAATTAAAAAGATGAGAATTTTTCTACTATGATAATATTTTGTGACAGCATTGTGCTGATAAACAGGCACAGCCGGATGAAAAAATGCAAGGCCGAGTAACTCATTATTTTATTCAGTTGAAAGAACCAATTCGTTTTGTTTTCTATGCTGACAACAAACACAATTGTGTAAATTACAAAACCCTGCAAAGCTTTGACTCGCAAAATTTGAGTATTCGTTCAGAAATGTTCCCACAAGTGCTCGTGGGCCGGTATATTTTGCTATTTTTCCTAAAAGTATAATAAACTCTCCCAGAGTGAGTGCATTAGCAAAGCATACATTTTTTGAAGACACACAAAACAACGGCAAGCCGAATGGTCACGCCACAAGGAAAAAGCACTCTGGTACCTTTTTCTGTTCTGCTTCCAAAATCTAATTAGCGCCGATTTATGGAGTGCTGTTAAGAACAGTGAGTTCGGTACCGAGGTCACCAAGTTCGTACAATCCAAGATTGAGATGAAAAGTTAATAACAACTATTTAGCGACCAAGGAGCTCTCATAGTGGCCAATTTTCATAGTGTGGTTGGTGTCTGTCACGTCATAATCTCCTGTGGCTTTGAAAACTCGTTTGAACCACTACCGAAATACGACTCCGTTGGATGCATGTATTGATACGTAACATAAGGTACATAAGGTATAGGTAATGTTTTCCTTTTTTTGCAGTTTGTGAGACCGAAAATGTGCCTCTTGGGCCACCAACGATGTGATGCATAAAAACCGAGTGGCAGGACAAAACTAAGAAACCCGAGAAACTGTGGTCGCATAACGAAAAACTATGGTTCAAAGTGTTCCAATAAATTTCGTGCGCGTTTTCGCTGTATGAAGTGTGGCCCATTACATCGAATACTGCTTGTATCGGCGAAGCGAGTGAAAATGAATAATAAAAAATAGAACAGCTTGAGAGATAGGGAATCGGCAATCGGATCACTTTTGTGGGCATAAGCTCGGTCTACAGTCTACCCTCCTTATAGTGACACTCTCGTGATGGAACCTTCTATATTTTGGGTTTTTTGAACGGTGTGTAATATACGTATGTACTACTGCACTTTGGTCCACAATCTGTTGTGTTCAGCTCCTCATTGCAACCAGGTTAACCTGAAACTGCAGGTCCCGATCAAGATATGGCACCCTGGTGAACAGGGTAGACTGTACTTTTTCTAAACTTGAGCATGCTGTTAGGGTTTAAGCCAACCAATAAGAAATAAGAATACAATAAGAAAAGCTATTTTTTCTCAAAAACATTGTCCGACCGAACCCTGCTGGTTAAACACACGCTCTCCATATAATTGGTGGAAGCTCACATAATTCGCGAGGAAAATAACGAGAAATTATGCAAAAAGTAGTGCGTCCTAGCTGAGGTTTCTGAGAAACCAGATGCGTTTTCGATAAAGAAAAGGTCAGCGTCAGTCAGTTGTTTTCCAGTCGGCCAAGGTGTGTGTCTTTGCAATAAAATGACGTATGGCGGCATAATGACATTTTGAGGCTTCTTTGAGAAGCTGAAAAACATTTTAGCGAGCATTCATAAGGTCTATATATATTATGAAAAAAACTTATTGGTGCTTTTTTGTGCGAAGTAATTCAGATCAGAAACAAACGCTTGTTGCCGTCTAAACCATATGATCCAGGCAGCGTAGGAATGCATTATCAGAAGCACCGGAAATCGTCAAACAACAAATATAGTGGACAACCCGGTTTTTATTGCGAAAATTTTTTTTCGAAAACTCACAGTTGTTCCACAGCTGAGGTTCTTCTGATGGTCTCAGAACCAGAAAGAACCAAAAAAAGCGGCATAGGATGACCTGAAATACGCCGGGAAACGTTCCAGCTGTCAACCTCAACTGACAAACAATATCCATCTTTCATTGTACGCTGCACAAAACTACCCAGATCTGGCTTTGGCACCCGCCCCAGCCAGCGGTCATAAAGATGTGCCGATCCTTTTGCCACAGCTTTTTACAATGAACATAAGGTGTTTCAAAAGTCACTGACCCCTATTGAAAGTTTAACATTTAAATGGTGTCCAATTTGGCTGAAAGTCAACTACAAGGGGGTTATCGGACACGGGGAATTCAAATATGAGATTAGCTTTTTGGTCCGAGTACCTTGAGCTAAGAAATGGAGTCCAGTCAAATCTGGGCCCAACAAAAACGCACGGATTTGAATGAAAGTCGACCAGGTGACTTAGAGCACTCAGAACAGAATACCCTGCCCGAAGTCACCAGAAAAGGCACTGCGAAAAACGACTTTGAAAGCTAAAAACAAGGTAAGATAAAAAACATGTGCGTTTGGTCAGCTTCTTGTCGACAGCTGGCTAAAACATTGTCAGTTACCATAGCTTGTAGGTTCAGGGTAAAAAGCAAGCGTAAAAAGCAGGGGTAAGAAGCTTGCGTTTTGAGACTCTGCTGTGGGAAAAAAGCCCCATTTGTTCTACCTAACCCGCAACGGATAAAAAAACGGCTCACATTCTGTTCACCGTGCTCTAAGTCCCCTGTCAACTTTTTTCAAGTCCATGTGCCTTTGGTAGTTGGACCCAAATTTGACTGGACTCTGTTTCTTGGACGCAACGTGCTCGGACCAAAACACTAGCCTAGTATTTGGATTCCCCGTGCCCGATAACCGACGGTGGCTAATTTTCAGACAAATTGGGCACCGTTTAGATGCACTTTCAATAAGTTTCAGTGACTTTTGAAACACCCGAATACAAATTCATGTAATGCCTTGAGTAGCTGAACGTTTTTCTGCTTTGAACATGCAATTGACCTTTTAGAAACTTCAGGCACTTAAGATACATATGCTGGCGACAAAGAAGAAGTTTTTTCAGTTTTTTTTGAAAACAACTGAGCGAAACTATACGACGCTCATATTCACCAGCGTGTTTCACTACACACAAAAATTACTTGGGCTAAGCTTTACTATGCGTCCGGGTTTGCTTTGAAACATCAATGGGCCACGTTCACACGCAAAACACTGACTGGCATGCCTCGGCATAGCACCTCCCTTTCATATTTTCCGTGGCAGATCAGTGCTTGAAAGTGCAACTTGCAGCAGGTGCATAGGGCATCGTTCATGGATTTCCGGCGCTCCGCCTCTACCGAAAATAACTCCAGGTGAACACGGAAACGGAACTAATTGAGCATTGTAAACGACGGAGGCAGGCTGTGAGAATTCCATCTGGCAAATTGGTGACATGAATGGAGCTGACATGACAACACGCCAAAGACGTTAGTGACAAACACGTTATTGAGTTTTTGCACAGCGTAAACAACTTAGTGTTGTTGACAGTGATTGAATGCGAGCCAAAGTATAACCAAGTTTAGGTATCACGGCTCAGTTTCTCAACTTTTCGGCATACGGGATTTTTTGAGAGTTGAGAATCAAAACATCCAGATGAACATTTTCAAAATGCTTTTAGTACATGCATAACGTTTGTATATCTCGAAACCATAAAAACGATGAAACAAGGAGCTCCCGAAAGTCTTCCGCATAAAAGCTGCGACTTGTTGAGCGCACAACATGACTGCTGAAAATGGTCACGTGAAGAACGAAAAGTTTTGAAGAAAACGGGCACCTGTTAGGCACTTGGTTGGCTATACCGTGCTGAATGATTTATTGGGATGGAACTTTGTCCGGCTTTGAACCGAGAGCTCGGCAACAGTTCAATCTTGTTTGGTTGTTCGCAGTTTTTTCTTTTCCTAGCTTTACTACTGAGCGCAAAAAACCTTTTAGGCTCGACTCTGACAAAAGCAAAAAGTGAAATGCGAAAAGTTAACTTTCGCTTTTCACATTTCGCGTTGTCAGAGTTCAGCCTTAGGTTCATCTACATTATGCCTGCCACACATATTAAGTTTCAGAAACACTGTGGACCTTCCTGAAAAAAAAACAGAATGTTAGTGTCACACACGCAAATACAACTCACTCTAATTCGGTTGTATGGGTTGCGTGACAAGAGGGTCCAGTGTTCAAGACGGTCCAGCGTGCAAGAGGGTCCACGTAGCAACACGGTCCATTTTCAAGACGGGAGGTTGCATCAGGGTCCAGAAGCAACACGGTCCAGTTGCAGGAGGGTCCACGTGCAAGACGGTCCATGTGCAAGACGGTCCATGTGCAAGACAGTCCACGTGCAAGAGGGTCCATGGTGCAAGAGGGTCCATGGTGCAAGAGGGTCCATGGTGCAACACGGTCCATGGTGCATGAGGGTCCATGGTGCAAGAGGGCGACAGGCACTACATTGTGCTTGGCGCTTAAATTATGGGTACAGTACCGGGTGCAATTCTAGGCTGAAAGCTGAAGTCGCGTGCACGCGCGTGCGAAACAGTGCAAAGTATAGGCCAAAGTCGAAACTTCGCGTGCGCTGCCGCTGCCTATGTTTTAGTACTAGGAAGTCGAGTGCACGCGCGCGCGACTTCAACTTTCAGCCTGGAATTGCACCCGACCGGAACTGCGTGTCTGACGGCTATCACTTTTGGTATATCAAACAAAAATTTGCGTACTTTTCGTTCTGTTCGCAAGATTGTACGCCTGAAATACCATTGCGCATTGTCTCTGTCAGTAGGTGTCAGGCGCGCCAAAATAACGAATCTCTTAGATTTTCGAGTTTGTGAGATTAAACGAAAAGTATCAAGATGTACTGGCACAACACATGCTCACTTTGCCATAGCAGCCCTGTAACTACCGTAACCCAAGGTTTTCTAATTTTTCAGAAATTCATCTACCAGTGAGAACAAAAGTGACTTTATCCAGACCGTTGTATTGGATTAAAGCAATGAATTTGAGTTCTAATGCGTGATAATCGTCTGGTGCATTTATGAATGTGCCCGGTTAATAAATTTCATACTCCCTGAAAATGGTGAAGTGATGAACCGCTACAAGACCACTCATCTATGTGAGGGCAAAAAGTCTCAAAAATTCAGTTTTTTCTGGAACAAAAAATCCCGCTACCAAGAGATAGCGAATCTCCAAGGAGCTTAAAATTTGTGCGTTACATAGGCTGTTGGAATGCTTTCCAACGTTATGTAACAATATGTCCTGCTCCCCTTCCTTCGGTTATGTCCCGAGCCCTTTAAACGCCAAGCACGATGCCGTGCAGCAAATGGTATTTCTCAGTTGTATGTAAGTCATGTTGAACACGCTCTAGTTTCAAAAAAATAAACGCGTTGCGCGCTGCGGACCATCTTGAACCATGGACCGTGTTGCACCATGGACCGTGTCGCACCATGGAACCTCTTGCACCATGGACCCTCTTGCACCATGGACCCTCTTGCACCATGGACCCTCTTACACCATGGACCGTGTTGCACCATGGACCCTCTTGCACCATGGACCCTCTTGCACCATGGACCCTCTTGCACCATGGACCCTCTTGCACGTGGACCGTCTTGCACGTGTACCGTCTTGCACATGGACCGTCTTGCACGTGGACCCTCCTGCAACTGGACCGTGTTGCTTCTGGACCCTGATGCAACCGCCCGTTTTGAAAATGGACCGTGTTGCTACGTGGACCCTCTTGCACGCTGGACCGTCTTGAACACTGGACCCTCTTGTCACGCAACCTCTAATTCCTGCTCCCACAGTACGTAAGGTGGGATGATTCGGCACCCTTTTCGCGCATGAGACGATCCGCCCCTGATGGGACGATCAGGCACCATACCGCTTATTGATATGCACACGGAACTAATAATCCGATATATATGAACAAATTTCGCATCACGAATTTGAGGTACTTTTCGGAGCTAGCATGGTAATGCTAAGCGACATATGGTTCATTCCCTATAGTGCGCTTTCTGAAAATTTTGATCGTGCGCTATTTCAACAATACTCAACCGAATGAGCTCAAACTTGCACACAATGTATATACCGTGCCCCAAAATGGCCACACAAAATTTCATCCCGCTGCGTGCCCACACGCGCAATCGCGGGCAAGATACAGTTGTCATTTTTGTAAAAACGTTCTTTCCCTTTTTTTTTTCCACAAAAGAGTAGTCAGGGCCCAGACGTTACTGAACACCAGAAATGTTAATATCGCATATAGGGTTTTCGCACACGAGAAACACGATGGTGCTATCGCCGACTTCGTAACTCCACGACTGAGACCGGTTCCAGACCATGACCACGACTTTTTGTATGTAAAGTGTGCTTCCCGAAGTAAAATTTCGCCGAAAAGTTGGGTTACCAGAACTATTAAAGTTGTTTATGTGGTTTTCGTACTCGAGAAACACGGTGGTGCTATCGCCGAGTTCGTAACTTTTAGTATGAACGGTTCCAGACCATGACTTTTTGTACAGAATGTGTGGTTCTAAAGCCAAAATCAGAGATTACATGTGTTTTTAGTTTTTGTTACGTCAAAAATATATTAATTCCAATTCGTTAAATGTTTTTCAGCTCAAAAAGAGCCATAATGGACGCTCAGACACACACAATAATGCATTAGTGCACGCTACGTAGTTGCCTGATTCATAAAGCGCACAATGTATTAAACACAACACACAGCCAGCCAGCCAGCACACACACACACAGGCAGGCAGGCAGCCAGCACACACACACACAGGCAGCAAGCACAACAGGCAATGCAGCAATGCACGCGTAGTTACATATGTAGTAAAGCTTGTGAAGGAGATTGGCGAAGCGATGTCCGAGCGGTATAACGCGCAGCACTGAAGATGAAAGGCCGCGGGTTCAAACATTCACGCGCGCAGCCAACTTTGTTGTATTTTTATTAACTTTTAATGAATTCTGCGTAACATTTTTCAGTTTTTTCGTGTTTTTGTTTGAGATTAATTATTAAGCACAGGTGCGGTTCGCAGTTTATGCGCTGTGATGTCATTCATGATAAAATACCGACAAGATATCAACTTCTTAATTAAAATAGCTGTTGCTCTCTAACATTCGAAGCTTTTCCCGCATTTATAATTTGACTTTCGTGGGAAAGTTAAATAGTAGTTTTTACGTAACATTGAATCCAAGATGTAGTGGTGCGGCGGCCAACACCAAAGCAATCTGGAGACTGATGTTTGACACTTATTTCATTGCTGAAGCTGAAGGGACAGGTTGCATGGAAGTTCATTGCACAGCTTTGCTTGGTACTAAACCAACAAGTGCCATTCTCTGAGACGATGCGCAATCAGTGGGCTATAATTGATGGTATTGGTTGTACAATGACTTTATAAGAATTGGTCAAATTTTTTTCCTGAATCGTAAAGAGGGAAAGTGACGCGGCAATGACGTTGCGTTGCGTGATCGCACACAAAGCATGTAGTAAAGAGAATGTTTCAGACCTGCGGCAACGTGGTTGATCCGCTAGATTATTTTCAGTTGAAAATGTTTTGTGACAATTACAAATAGCACAGTAGTTAAGAGTGACTGAACGTGAAAATCAGGATTGATTTTGATGAATTCTTATATAGTCATTGTGCGACCAATACCTAGGGTGTCAAATACATACCTGGCGGTAAATTAAAAAAATAAATAACTTGACAAGTTACCATGTTCCTCAAAAACATAGACATGCTCGTGGGGCACTGCGTTAGTTTTGTTTCAGTGGCGGGTGAAGACGCAGACACAAGCGTGTCTCCATTGTTAGAACCCCATAGTGAAATCGAAACACAAAATTGGCCTTATGTCACGATAACCACCGATTCATATATCCTGCCAAAAAGTACAGCAT
>JASAMV010001377.1:0-11389 GCA_030248065.1 Rhynchonema sp. JSB1_4
GACCGAGCTTACACCGACCTTTACACCCAACTCACCTTTACACCGTTTCGAAAATATCACCCAATAACATCGTTTGAGGCATCTTAGGTAATACCAAATACATGCCCCAAAAGTAATTTTGTGAAGAAAATTTTTCGAACATTGAGAAAAGTGACACAAAATAACACACAAAAAGGCCATTTTTGGACGTTTTAGAAAATTTTGTTCTCCTAAAAAATTAAAAAAAATTGTTTTAAATATTTTTCAAAAACCTTTCTTTAAAAAAATATTTTTAAATTATTTTGCCCAACCCTGTGTCGGGGATATTTAGTTTTGATTTTTGTAAAACGAGCACGTGTAAAAATTAACGCAAATCTTCTTTGCTGATCATCGATCATCATTCTCGCTGTGCTTAGAAAACTGTGCCAAGCAGCGCATTACCAAGAAAGATCAATAAAAATAAATGATAAATATAGGAAAGCGTAAAACTGACAATGGTAAATCTCTGAAGATATTTTCTACGCGCTGACTGGATGCAGAGTGGTAAAGGATGTTTTCTGACGGGCTAACGGGATGCTGATTAATAAATATCTAAGGTTGCTTTCCAACAAGCTAACCGGATGCTGATTTATAAATCTCTGAGGACGCTTTCGCAAAGATTAACGGTGTCCAAAGCGCTAAACTTCTGAAGGATGCTCTTGCAACGGCTAACGGGATGCAAAGCGCTACATCTCTTCGGATGCATTCGCAAAGGATTACGGGATGCAAAGACGTTTATCTGATGAACGGAATGCTAAGCGTTGTACGGCCCACCGCCTAGTTTTTAATAGTCACGTCCACGTGACAAAAACTTGGCACTTGCCGTGGCTTGTCACGAACAGAAAAGGAATCAAAGGTCGCGAGGACGCCAGTGGTACGTATAAGTATCTTAGCATCTGTATCTGTTATATAGAAATATGTCGACTTGCGACCACCAAACAATGTTCCTGAGAGGACTCGAACCTCCGACCTCCCAACCGGTCAGGCGCTCTACCAACTGAGCTACAGGAACGAGCTCAGTGGCCGCATTAACCACTTCATAAACCGAACGATACGCAGTGCACCGCAGCGCACACACACAATTCTCTCCTCGTTTAACGTTACGCTGCAGGGACTATACCACATGTTTGACGAAAATATTTTTTGTTAGAAAAGATGTTGCAAACGACGTTTCAGGTTAAATGAAATCAATACAACACATTTTTCAAAAATTGAAAAATTTTCGCCTGAGACCGAACTGAACTTGTGTGGTAACACCCGGCAATATTGTGCAGATTCTGCGGTCTCCGACCAGTCTGAGGCAGGGTTGGGCAAGAAGAAACCACGGCGTTTTTTTAAAAACGACGTTTTTAAAAAAAACGTCAGGGTCATTCTTCGTTTTTTTTAATCCTGAATTTCCTTGATTTTCCCTGATTTTTTCAAGGAAATTCATTTTTTTCTCCCATTTTTTCAAAAAATTTTTCGACCGATTTTTACTTTGTCGAGATACGTAGATATACGGAGTTTTACTTTCAGTGATGAACCCGGCCAAAGTTGGTCCCATGATGCGGGTCTGATATGGGATCTTAACAACTCGCCAGAAAAGGGTTGAAACCCGTTTATTTTGCATCAGAACACATAGAATTACTTCATTTAACCACGTTTTCTTCCCAACATGACCGTTTTCCAATTTTTTGGGGGCATATTTTGGTCATCTGGGCGCTTTAAAAAAGGTTTTCTTTAAAAAAAAACTTTTTAAAAAAAGATTTTTTGAAAAAAAAGTTTTTTGCCCAACCCTGGTCTGAGGTTGATGTTGACCAATGATGTTACTCTAATGTATTGTAGCATGCCGTACAACGTAGTTTAATGCACCTTATGCCGTATGAGTGATATATTATGACCACCAAAATTTCGATTACAGCCCAAATCTTGCGTGTCAGATCGACTTTGTACACACTCCGATTTTGCACCAGATGTACAGCACATGTGTAGCAGCATGCAGTGGTATTATACATTATAGGTGCCACATCACTATAAAAGACCAGCCCCGCGCATCCCTGCACAGGTTTGGGGTCAATACAAGGCACCACAGGCGCGATTTTGGAAAAATTGTTCATTCCACAGAATAAAAGTGCCAATTTTTACCGCGAAAAAGGCCATTTTTGGACATTTCAGCCCATTTTGGGTAACGTTTTTATTAAAAAAGCAAAATCTGAGTTTAAAAATTTTTTTATTGACAACTGTTTTTTGTAACAGCCCTGGTGGTGTGGTGTAATTGGAAAGATAGGGCTGCCGTACTACACCTACGTACAGTAGTACACACAAATGCTATTTATTATTATCGCAGCGTCGCGCGCACCAAGAACGAATCCCTATGCAGCGGTCGCTATATTAATTATTTTTGTACACTAATGGGCAGAATTCTCGAAATCTCAATTGCCACATGCCCATAATAACATATGACCATTTACTGTGTAAAGTCAAACTATGCCCACACGAGCCCGATTTCGAAGGTGGCGTGTATTCTGAACGAATATAAACAGAGAAAAATCATCACGCTCCATTTTGTATTCTTCAACGTGTGACGTTTCCAAATCAGCAGCCACATCAGAATGTTTCACCATTCTGCCAGCTGCGAAATCGGGCTCATGTTGGCGTAGTTTGCCTTTACATTGATAATATTACAATACGCGCGAAAAATTTACAGTAAGTGTCGGTGGGAGACTTTTCTCTCAAATCCCAAAAACGTGCATGCGAACAGCTGAAAGTTACAATCATGCGCCCATTATCTTCGCCACGTGCTTTCGAGAATTCGATGCAACGGCGTGCTTGTCAGGCTTGTTTGCACCTGCACTTTTGTTATTGTTCGGCAAAAGCAGCAACGAACTTTGACAGAGCAATATCATCGCAGTAATACGATAAGTGAAAACCAGAGATAGCGCGTTGAGCAAGTCGGTTGCAGACAATGTTAGTTCATGTTCGGTCGCCGCCGCCAGTACCGTCACCACTGCTAGTGGTCATGGTCAACGGTCAGCAAACAACACCGGTGGTTGTTGCAGCAAGTATACAAACACTCAGCGCCGTATCAACTCTGAATACGGCACAACAACCACTACTACGACAAAGTACAGGATAGGCAAATCTTTGCCTTCGTGTCTTGCCGTGGTCGTAGTCGTAGGGCTTCAAAGTTGATTCGGCCCTGATTGTTTTGATTGTGTCTGATGAGCAGGATAACAATGTAAAGGAAATGAAAAACAAAAATTAAAGGGAATAATAATACAAACAACGAACCCTATATTTCAGCAATTTTAGGTCGCTGAATGAAAGACTCATATAAAACACTTTTGGGCTCTAAAGAATTTTGAAAATATGTTTTCCTGATTCTGCAAGGCAGCCCTCAATTACAGATGAGGTAAAGATTAACTTTGCATGTTGGTTAGTTTTTGTGTCGTTTTGATTTTCTGCAACATTGCCGCAAGAACTTCTTTACGTGGACAATTTTTCAGTTCTCAAATACAAAACCACAACGATGTCCAATGGTACGCATCATATGATTACCAGAGCAGTGCTGTCAATTGCAGTCCCACTGTGCGCGCTCACATCTCTAGATGCCGTGACATGTTCGACCGTCGCTTGTGTGTCGACGGCTAAGAACATGTCAGCCGTTGCGGCTCTCGGAGGCTCATGCATTACTATACGAGTGTTCAGACATAATTACTATCAGAGTTGGTTATTTTACGATCTACTGTACTTGTCTGATACTGGCCAGAAATACTTATTTCATATTGGCCAGAAAGCGATTTCGGGATCACACGGGATCCAGATCCTGATCACGAAGTTCAGGATGCCGCATGTTTTATGATTCCAAACGCTGAGAATTTCAAACTAAATACCGATCCTATTCCCGGGCGCTATTCTCGATCCCGGTCTCAAAACATTATCGGATTTGAAGCCCCTCATCATCCACCACATAATTTCGTTAATTTGTGCATTTGCAGACCCACACGAATCGATCGTCATCTTGACAACGCAAGTGCCGCGTGCTGAAAACCCGCCGGTTGCTCAATCTTTTCTTGTCGCTGAGATTGCGTGGTGTGGAGAAACGAGCCGTCACGCAGCAGTTGGTCCAGACGGGCTCATCTTGTGATACTTGCTCTGTTCATTGATCTAATTACACAGGAACACGCTGTCAACACTAACTGTAATATGTGTGACAAAACATCGACCGAAAACAGACGCCACGTTTGCAGTACCCCCTTACGTAATCACAATCAGCCTTGTTGCTTTCTGTCTGAACCTTGGATATATACGTTGTTGCGCTGTGTGTTGTGTACAGGGTTGGCCTATGAAAATTTCAACCTTCTGCGCCTACTTTAATTGTTTTTGAAGTGCTCTGCGAAATCTTCAGAACAAACATCTCACTCTGTGACTGACCTGGAGCTATTACAATATTTCGATCGCTAAGTCCTGGTGTGCGTGGTCGTATAGTTTGGTTATGTGATGGATTTATCACATGTAGCTGATGTAGGCCTATGTATTTTCATCTGATGAGTTCTTTCTGAGGTAATGGTATCATCTCTTCTTTTCCCCGCTTCACCCATGACTGTTTTTGTGCATTCTCATATCTAAAGTTTGATCTCTTGTTTTTCGCTCCCGTGAAAACTGCCAATGGCGCGCATTTACGGTATTGTTTATTGCATACGACAATTTTGTACCATGAGTGCTCGTGATTGTTTTTTTTTTGCTGTTGAGCTTTCCGCCGATTTTAGACAGCATATTTATCTATGTCCCAGCTATCGAGTTAGCGATATAGCTGTTATCTAGTTTTGTTGACTACGCTTGAAAACTAATGTCGAAAAATCCATAATCCCCACGCACTGCAAACTTTACACATGAATGTACCGTGGTATGCGACCAAACGTGAAAGCATAATGGTATGGAATTCATAAGATGAGTGACAAGTGACACTGTCAAATGCCAATTCTATACAAGCCGACAATAACAACCAAAATGATAGCAGCCATATTATAGGGCAAAAGCAGTGCGCCGGATCGTTTTATTGACTGTGTGATAGTGTTAGCGGCCTTTCGCAATCGTCGTGGATACGTGTTGCATTTGTTGCCCACACACGAACAAATCAACCATGGTCGGTCCTCGTTATATTGGTGACCGTACAGTGGACGGATCTGATTCACACGAATGCGGCGACACGTGCCTGTTTGCGCTGAAAGGACTGCAGAAATAAATGTCTGTGACGTGATCCACGATGCAATAGGTTGGAACATATTTCTTTTAATTTTTAGTCGTTTGGTACGACATGCAATGGGTTAAAAAACCTTTTTCAGTTGTTAAAATTACGTAATGGGGAGGCTTGGTCATATATAATGATTTAGTCCTTCGTATGTCACCACCAAGTGATACTGTCTGGGGTCATCGTCGCGCGTTTTGACTTGGTCGCCCGTATTTTTTCAACTGCTTGAGTTTCGGCTCAGGCTTCGCCTGTTGATACACAAGGTCCGGCTTGGGATATTCTGGGACCAGCATCGGCATTCAGTGCTGTGGCTACTTCTGAGGGGGAGATACTGTACCTTGCGGCCAAAAAAGATAGATACCGGGGTACTGTACCCAGAATTTTGGGGGGAAGAAATTTTAAGGGGAGATACTGTACCTACTGCTTTCGCGAGAATTCAGCAATTTTTATTGGTTAAAATGTGGATAAATCGCGCGAAGGGCGCAAATTTTTGCACTTTTGGTCGGTTTGACCCGTTTTTTTTATTTTGGACCATAAAAAGGTACTTTTGGGATGAAATTTTGGAAAAATTGGGGCAGTTGCTGTACCAGAAAGAGGGAGATACTGTACCTCAGCGCGGGGTGGCACATACCGTACCGGCGAGGGGGAGATACTGTACCTTTGGGGGACCCCCCCCCCCAACCCTTCCCTCCAGCCACAGCACTGCAGCTACATATTCGTAGCCCAATAGAAACGCAAACCCTTTTTGGATCTCGGCCATATAAACGAACATAAAACAGACTTTGCGTCCATGAAAGCTACGCAACGTTGATGCAAATGAGTTACTGTATATACACTTTAGCTTGCACGAAACACCAAGCAAAAAGGCGCCCATAGATCGACTAATGGTATACAGTTGTCGCTTCAAGCAGACCTAAATGAGTGCGAGACATGAGAGCTGACGACAAGAGTTGACGGCAGCTGTCAAGACGGAATAGGTACATTAAGCACATATTCTGACGCAAATCAATGGATTGCTTGTGCGTTCGATCCAAGCGCAACAGGCCTCTCAGCATTCATCTGCGCAGATTTCCAAGCTGATCAAAATAGATTTACCTAGTACCCTGTACTGCTTTTGTGCATACGGTATGAAACGCCTACTGCTTGTGTACAGGGTTACTACAGCAATCAAATAAGACGCCCAAATGCAGGATGACACAAGAATCCAGCCAAAAACCAACACATTTTCGCATCGGCGTACTCAGGCTGTATTGTCCAGGATGGCAGTTGTCCTTTGTTGAATATGGTGTCTGAGCAACCACGGATGAACGTCTCGCCGATTCGGTACCCTGTTGTATCAAGGACAATTTGACAAGCACTTTCAAGTCAAACATTGTTGGATTGGTGTTTGTTCGAATATGCAGGCAGGTGGAATTTGAAATGCAGCTTGGACTTACAGTTTTGGCGTTCATTGTGCGAAACAGACATCTGTTTAGGTACTGCCGTTGTTCTGGCCTTTTTTACCAAATGATTACATTATTGATCAAACTCAAAACTAAACATTCATCACGTTCCTTCCCCTCCCAACAACTACTAGCTTAACCCCAACCGAACTCGTCTGCTGGTCCTACCCAGAACATCACTAACCTACAAAGATTCCACGTCAACAAAAGAATAAATTGATTGCGAACAATTCGTGAATGGCCATGGATGTTCGCCCTTTCTACAGCCGGACCAAAAGACTACAACAGCACCATGGCAAGATGTAAACAGTCCAGCTGAACACAGCCGTGTTGGCCTCTCGAGCAACCTTGGTCGCCCAGAACTTTGAAGCTTCGAGGCGAGCTCACAGAAAGAACATAATAGATCGCCCAATGGACCAAGATTTACTGGGGTCGACTGGATCTGGCGCTTTGTGAAATTCCAGTGATTTGTTTGCTGTATTTTACTGAGATCAGATTGTTGGTCGTTCGGTGATACTGTGATAATTCTCAGTGATTCCGTTTGATGATTTTATTCTAAATTTATCCTGTGTAATTGAAACGCCCAGAATTAAGATAAAAAAGGTACTGTCGTTGCTTTCAAAAAAACAGCTACTCTGGCACCGTTGTTTTCTCCGTGACGTGACGCAACCAAACACCGGTAAACCAACCAGCAAGATATCTCGGCTCGACCAGTGTCACACAGACGCCCTTGGGACACGTGATCCGACCGATTCGGTGTTGAGCCAGTCGCGGCATGTGTGCACAATAATCGGTGAAGTTCATTGGCTTCTGATAGATGCGGGCCAGACGCGACCAATTGTCAGCTATCGTGTTGTCCATGCAGCTGCAAACACGCGCTTCATTACCATCGCTCTGCGTATGGCATGGAATATTCACTTTGCTGGGCCTGAGCGGTATTGTCCTTGATTTGGAGTGATTTATACAACATACACGCATCAATCGGTTAAACCGCAGCCAAACTAAGGGCGAACTTAGGTTGAACACGGAAACCGGAACACGGAAATAATTTACATACAAACCAGAAATACAGCACGGAAATATTTCCGGTTTCCGTGTTCCGTGTTTTTTTATTTTCACGGAACACAGAAATATTTCCGTGTGAATGGTTGTTGCTGTTTGCGTCAACAGCGCGGGCTTTTGACGTCAGCACGCTGGCTTTTGTCATCATCACTGCAAAGGCACCGTTTGCGTGCCTGAATCATTGCCGTGTTCCGTGGCACGGAAATATTTCCGTGTTCCGTGATTCTCCAAAACATTCACGGAACACGGAAATATTTCCGTGTTCTGTGATTCTCCAAAATATTCACGGATGGTCAAGATGCCACCAATTTATTGTAATGTTTTGTATGCGTGATGTGTGACTGACCTGTAACAACTGCTCTGATCGGTCACACTATATTGTCGTGGCGTTGACTTGGTGTCAACCAGTTGTTGTGTGTGCGCCAGTGTCGTCCAAATGAAGACAATGTCGTGCGCCATTTGGCACCAATGACGGTGGCCACGTGATGCGATCATCAACATGAGAATGCGAGGGTGCGCACTTCAGTTGGTCATTAATGTGATTGCAAAGGACATCATGAATCGATTGAATTGAAGATTTCGTGATTGGTTAAAGTGTTCTGGTGTCTCATTCTTCGCTTCTGAAAATTAGACGCCGTTCGTTCTGTATGTGTCTGACATCTGAGTCTGCACATGCCCACTGCAGCTCAAACTCGCACCGTGCGATTGCGCTTGGTTTGAAAATTTTGGTGCTGTGCACCGCAAAGCGAGGAAACGTCAAACGGTTCCACGGTTCCGAGGCTTGGTGCAAATACAGTATCACCTGAAAAACGGACAGAAACGGGTGCCTAGTACTGCGTACAACCGGCCATTGTAAAGCTGCCGTAATCAACTGGATGTGTCAGCACGCACTCAGACATGTGTGTTTGTGACAAGTTTGCTTGCTGCTGCCCACTCCTGTGTAAGTCCCCACCCAATCTTATATCGGTCATTATTATCATGACACTAAACAATATGTCAAGCGCTAGCGTGCATCCAGCTAATCTGTTTACGTCGTGGACACGTTTCACTCACAAGATTTAGAAGCCAGTTCGTGTCCTGTCACTATCTTTATCAGACATGGCTCATCCCGACTAATTGCACCATACTGTAGTAACAACCATCACTGTTTCAAATCATCTTGGTTATTTTACGGGACATGAGCAAGCGCAGGCGATGTGTCACGCGCAACATACGGATCTGATACTATATGGTCTGCTGGGTTTGCCTGCGGCGGATGCGTCACCGACAAAACAGCGGGTGTCAAAGCCTCGTAATGCAACGGATCATCCCAATTTCAGATTGCGAGCACCAAAGCCGCAATGTTGTTGTGTGATAAACGTGTCGCTTACAAACATCGACTTTAGCGATTAATAATAAGCGACATTAGTAACAGTCAAGATTAATAATCGACAACTAAATTTGCCGCATCAAAAAATAATAAGCGTGCCACCTTTGCTGGGTGCAAACACAACAGCTGACAATTATACCGGTATCTACACCGCAATGCACTGGACGCAGATCTGTGAGCCAGCTTTGTGTCACTCAAGCTGATAGGAAAAAGCTGTTTTCGTTTAGAACGTGGGCAACTTCAAATTATTACGGTAGCACCGATATTATATCGGTAATTTGAGATTGTTTATTGGCTTCAAACAATAAATTACAGTAGGTGGTGAAACTAACGTACATACCAAAAGGCTGTGTTTATGCGCGCGTGCAAAAAGCACTAGAGTAGACAGGTCATCATAAAACGGTGGACTCGGGAAATTCAAATGAAAGGGAGCGTCTAACCAACTCACTGCCCCAGCAGGTCTGAGGGGAACAGGGCCCAGGTCCCCTCCTTTAGGTCTAAGTGGCTCTGAAGGATGGGCACCATTTCGAAGAGAAAAAGGAAAGAGTGCCTCAAATCGCAAGATTTTCACTCTGATACGCCTCAAAGATAAAAAAATCGCTCGCATCGCGCGTTGGATACGCCAATTTCCATGAAAGTTGGCTGTTGCACGTGCATGAAGTGCAAATTTTCGCGCGCCACGCTTATATTTTTTTGGTATTTGGCAAAATCGCCCAATTAAACAAGCACTGCATGAAAACGATGTTTGAAAAAATCAAACACGCACCTGATAAAAATGACTTGCGATTTGGCCCCCCATTGGCCGAAAGCTGGATGGATGCGCCACTAACCACAGTATGGAGTTTGAGTAAGACGGACATAAGCCACGTGAAACGTCATGGAGAAACACAAGATGCCAAATGATGGTCGCCTTACAGGTCAGGCTGTGCTGCGGCGCCTGCACAATTATGAACAGCCTAGCAAAACCGCATCTCGAACATATCACATGCTGCAATGCGGTGGTACGCACGTTCGTACCCTCTGTTTTCAAAATAAATATCCATCGAGGGGAACTTCTCACTTTGATCACCTCACCAACCCAAACGTATAGGAATGATAATATGTTGTAAGAAAATTGCAAAGTTTCAAACAGACACGAGCACACACGCCAAATATACGAACTTTTGCTGCACGCATCAGTGAATGCGTGAATGTTAGTCACGGCTGACGTACATATCGTGTATCATCAGTCTTACTTGATCACGACCCTTTTGTGTGCGCATGTTTATTATACATACATACATATACTGTATGTACAAGTCGCACATCCAACCGGACTCAACGGTTCCCTTTCAAAGTTTTTGAAGCGTACAGTCGGCCACTGGTAAAGCTTTTCAAACGGTTTCAACCTTGAGAATTGGTTCGTAAATAAACAACAGCCTGAACTTTGAACATCGAGCCTCTTTGGGACCGAGTAGTGCTGACTGTTGTCAAGCGCCTGGTCAGCCAACATCATACAAACTCATCAAGGTTTCAAACTTGAAATTAAAGTAAAACTTTTGCACCCAGCTGGACACAGCAAGATCGGAGGACAACACAGATGCAAAAGCAGGCTGAATATTTATAATACGAGCACGTTTTGGTGGCCAGCCCATGATCGAAAGTGCGCTTTTCTGCTTCTGTGTCACTGATAAACGTTTCGATTAGATTTTAGCTTGTTGTGTGAGCTGGCCTATTTGCAGGCCATTAAGAACAGCTCAGTGATCCGAAAAATTGGATCTTGATTGAGTGCGTTTTTCAACAATTGACGTTTAGTTCCGTTGCAATAAGCACAATTTACCAAAAAAGTGCGCACACGTTTTCAGGCACACAAAAAGGGCCAGCGGGAAATGAAGTTTACAAAATGTCAAAGTTTACGCAAGGGTCTCACTCAACTGAATTTTATGCTTGAAAACAAAAAATCGCTTCGCCGCATAATGTACAACTCCATGCCGCATACTGTATGTGAAGCAACTGTGTTGCAAACGCGCTTTTAAAAAAAGTTGCCCAAAGAAGGACAAGAGGACCAAAAAATTATCACTTACCTTATGTAGTTTTTAGGGGTGCCGACAAAACAGCCGTGGAAAAAACCTGCAGCGGCGCTATGTTTTTTTGTAGGATTGTGCCTTTGCACAGGCTTTGGTTCAGACTTGGGATTAGGCGTAGCCTAGTCTTAAGCTTAGGGCCAGGCCTCCCTTTGAGCGGCCGCTGCTCTTACTCCCGCTGTTTCAATTCCACTATGTAAGCAAT
>JASAMV010001378.1:0-14676 GCA_030248065.1 Rhynchonema sp. JSB1_4
CCACTACTATGGTGCGTAAATTCCCTTTGACTCCCAAAACATTTTTAACCGGAGCATTTTTGAATATGGCCACGCAAGCTTTAACAAGTCGTCTCATGAGCTCGTGGTTGGACTATAAGTTTTAATCTTGTTCAGAACAGCATGCCGACGGCAGTGTGTATTTTTAAATGTATCATAGGTTCGGCAGAATGTTCTGAACGTAAGCTGCGTCCCAGCTTGAAATACCCTAAAATCTAAAATCCAAGGGGGGCTGTATTTTTTCATTGACCCCTTTTCGGCTGTATTTTGGGGGCTCTATTTTTGGGGGGGGGGGCTGTATTTTGTCGATGCCCGAAATTTTAAAAAATGTTTCCAAAAAATGCCCCTAAATTGGAGTTCTGTTAGGGTGTTACTGGTCATTATTGAGATGTTTTTAGGTGCAGATCAGTGTAGTTCCTGGTCCGGCGGGGAAATTAGTGATATTTTCCTTTTCTTGGGGTCCCATTTTTTAGAGGAAAACTAAACAGTTCTAAATGAGCACTTTTTAATCTCCAAGCGCATTTTTAGCCTGTTTCAGGCCATTTCCCGACAAAATTTTCTTCAAAATAGGCGTTTTTGGACCATGGGTATTTTTGGTGCTGGAAAAATATATTTTGCGGAAAAATACGCAAGTATGGGTACTATTTCAGGGAATCGGTACCCGGCAGTGTTGGAGGTACTCTGGAGGGGGGGATACCTACTGTACCGCGCTCGGAGAGGGGGGATACCTACTGTACCAAAGCTGATGGCCTGGGGGGGTTATGTACCTAGGGGGGGTTTGGGGGGGGGTTGGGGGGGGGGGTTAGGTTTTGGGGTGAAAATTTTCAATGTTTTTATTATGTGTGGAATCGTGTGAAAACGTAGTATTTGCGCGCGAATTTTGGGTAATTTGAGGCAAAAACCACTGATTTTACACTAATTTTAGCCATTTTGGTCAAAAATTGGCACTTTTGGGGCAAAATCGGGGGGATACCTACTGTACCGGGGTGAAAATCGGGGGGATACCGTAAAAACCTAAATAGAAGGGGGGGGCTCTATTAACTCACTGACCCCATTTTGGGGGGCTCTATTACGGGGGGGGCTCTATTCCGGGGGGGCCTCTATTAATTCACTGACCCGAACCTGAAAAATTGTTCCCAGAAATACCCCCAAAAAACCCCTAAAAAGAGGTTTGAAAGGATGTTTTTTCGCTTGTAATCGCATTTTTTTTTTTTTTTTTTTATTCGTGTCTATTCGTCAATAGGAGGCGTATTATGTGCTCTGAACGAACAACAAACGTGCATAAATGTACCTGTAATGTACACCACTATCAAGCCTTAATACACTACATTATAGGGGATGTTACTTACCGGGGGGGCTCTATTCCGGGGGGGCCTCTATTAATTCACTGACCCCTTTTTGGGGGGGGCTGTATTACGGGGGGGCTCTATTCCGGGGGGCTCTATTTAGGTTTTTACGGTACCTACTGTACCATGCCAAACATCGGGGGGGATACCTACTGTACCAGGCGAGGGGGATACCTACTGTACTGGGGGGGGGGGGCTACCCCCCCCAAACCCCCCCCCCACCTCCAACACTGGTACCCGGCCCCCTGCCCGTTTCCGAACTCTGATGCCCGTTGAGAAACGAGCCAGTGGTTGGTGCTTGTGGACGGGAATTTGATTTGATTTCTGTTTGTGTTGTCTTCAGGTTATCTGAAAACGACAATGAAGTCGAGTTCGAGTCAACAGCAGCAGCAGGCGGGTTCGATGAACGAAGTTGAGAAGCTGCAGAAACATCTGATGTTGCTGCGAAACGAGCACTTGGCGCTGCAGCAGGAGCACGTTGCGTTGAAACGTCGATATGATATTCTGCGCGCCAGCTGTGATCGGAAGGAGCACTACGATCGGACAGTGCCCGATGGTTGCAGTTTTCAATTTACTGACCTTTTCTGAGGGGCGCTTATTCGGCATTTTTGTTGTTTTTTGCAGATGAACAACAGGCACCGGCGTCGGCCACAGAGGATTCGTTCGTTTCTCGACTGGTGCACATTGTTGAGGAGTTGTTTGAAAAGGATTTGTACAGGTTTGTGGATGGAGATGGATTGTGAGTCTGAGATGAATTTCTCTATCTTTCATTAATCAGGTGCATTTGTTTCCGAATCCTTGCTCTCTCCCGCCCGTTCATGGTTTTTTTTCAAAATTGCTGTTATTGGTGCAAAGTACATCTCGTCGATTTCGAAATCTGAGCGCGAATTTAATGATCCCTCGGCGCATATTGACCTATTTACGGGTGACAAAATTCGTATCGCGTATCGCACCAAACCTTAAAATTTTAAGGAGCAAAAATTTTGGTTTGGTTTGCACTTGTAGTGCACCCAGAACACCATGCTCACGCCACCGTCGCAACGCAATATTTTCAGCGACATAACCATACATTTGGACGGCCATCAACTTCGAGCGCATCGTTTCGTGCTGTCAGCGCGATCACACGACTGGGGTGTACCTGATTTGAGTGCTGTAGATCGGTTGGAAATTGAAAGTTTGTTCATTCTTTCAAGAAAATTTTTTTTCCGATCCACGTGAAATATTTTTTGGTGTTTTTTCGTTCGGTTCCATGTTGAAAAATGAAAATCTGTTGTGCATTGTTTGCTTTGCAGACATATCATACAATATCGGTCACACGATGCTTCGTTGGGTTTATACGGATAAATTGGACTCTAAATTGGGTGACGCGTTTCTGCTTGATCTGATGAAGGTGGCCAAAACTTACGCGTTAACTGATCTTTTTGTTCGGTTTGTGAACTTTGTTTGCCTATTCCATTTTTTTGGTGCTCTGTTCGTATGAAGCGAGTTTTGTAATTTTAGGTGCGAAAACATTCTAATATCTCGGCTGGATGTGAGAAACAGCGTCAAAATTTATCAATCGGCCGACGAAATCGGTTCAGCGAAATTGCGAGAGTCCAGTTCGGCATTGATCAAGACTCGATGGGTTAGTTGTGCATGCGTTTTTTTATTTTCTGCTTCTGATGCGTATTTGTGCTTTAAACTTCAGAACGATTTCACGAGCGAGGATTTCGTGAGCATGTCGGCGCAGTTGTTGTACAAAATGTTGCGCACCAAAGACGACCATCCGTTGCACGCCGCCGTACGACTGAAACGCGAGGACGTTGTGTTCTTGTATCTCATTGATCACGCGAATTCGGTTGGTGCTTGCTGGACTTCGGGTTGAATCTGTGATGTAGTTTATCCGCAGTAGGAGCGCTGGTAAGTCGAATACCGCGATTTGAGGGGCGTGCGTGGTGCGATTTGGTCCAAAAATTGAGTGAATTTTAAGCTGTTTCGGACCCAGACCCAGGCGAACTACCGCACCCCACCGGTCGGCTTCACTGGTGGTGCTGGAAACCGAGTAAACCTTTAGATCATGCTCGAAAATTTGAATATTAGTCGGATGGTTGCACAATGATGACTTATGAGAATTCAGTCAAAATTTTTGATCTGCAGCGACCAGCGAGGTGTGCTTTACCATTCAGCAGACCTATTCGGGAGCCAAAATAATACATGTCAGATTTTGTTGTTTTTGCCAAAAAAACATAGGGATTGCCGGCTTAATGTAATGCAATAATTTGTCCACAGCTCTGCCATTCAGGAAAAATTGTGGATAAATTGTCATATACCGTATTGTCGGAAATAGAACCCCCCCCCCCATTAATTGAACCCCCCTAAATGGCTCGAAATCAAAAATAGAACCCCCATTAATTGACCCCCCCCCCATTAATAGAACCCCACCCCCAACCTTCACCGTACCACAGATTAGTGGTATGGTAGGGCTGTGTTGTTGTGTCAAACGTTGTTTAAGCTTGCGTACACAACAGAATACAGCTTTTTAAGCATAATTGCCGCTGTTGAAGTTAGAAAATACCGAAAACAAGCCATTTTTATGGGCATTATTAACAATGATTTTTTTCGTCGGGGGGCCAAATGAAAAATATAACCCCCCAATAATTGACCCCCCATAAATTGAACCCCCCAAAATGACACCAGTGAAAAAAATAGACCCCCTGGGTTCTATTTCCGACAATACGGTAGTCATCAAGGCGCGACCAATATCCTTATATATTTAGCTGGCCGAGAAGCTTAACGAAGTTGACGCGCGCGGCTACCTGCCTTTATCATTGGCGCTCTGCACCGATCAGTTGTCGATCGCACAAACGCTGGTGTCACACAGCGCCAACGTGAACGCATGTGACTCACAGCAACGCACTTTGTTATACCGGGCGGTCGAGGAGGGTTGGTCTCATTTTGCTTGGTTGTCGCGTGCGTTAGGCAAGATGGCAAGAGTATAGGCAAACTACGCCAACACGAGCCCGACGGAGGGGGAACGCAAAAAGAAAGAAAAAGAAAAAAAACCCCCGGAGCCAAACCCCACCCCCACCCAACCCGGCAGCCACGCCAGAACCCCCCGCCAGCCCGAACCGGGGGGTAGCTTTTGAAAGTTAAGTTTGCTGAGGTTATTTGTTATTTTTATGTGTTTGCGATCTCTGGGAAAATACCGGTGTTGAAACATTTTTGTTTGATGTGCGCCTTGTCGTATTGAAACCGTTTTGCTGGACACCAGACCAAGGCCGCTTTGCGGGCATGCGGGCCGGGGGTGGCAAATGGCTCGGGTCATATCTTGCGATTTCGTTGTTTCTGTGTATTCGACCAGTATAAAGATTCCTCGCAACTTAGAGGGGAACAACTTTTACGCTGTTCGAGAGCACAGAAGCAATGAAATTGCGCGACATAACACACCATTTTGCACTCTTTTTACATGTGAAATCTGGCACCTAAATATTCGTGGCTTTCGGTGCAAGTGGTAACTTATTTTGTTTGAAAAATAGTCGGATGGTAATTGGAAGTGGAGTTGCCTTTGAGAGACTGTGTCTGTCGTCGCCCTGCACGATAAAGGGTTGGGTTGATGGATGCACTAGCATAGACGTCGCCGGGGAGCAGTCTGGTTCACCAATCTGACTGACTGATAATGGTCGCCCTTGTGCTCCTGATGTTTCATCGCTGGTATATATTTCAGGCGACGTGAAGGCGTGCACATTCCTGCTGTGTCACCAGGCCGACTGTTCGTTCGTCCAACCGACCACCGGCCGCACGGTCGGGCACGTGCTGGCCGCGTTGCAGGGTGTCGTCGATGCGGACGCCGTGCAACAGTTGGCCGATTTGTTGTTCGCGTCGCCCGCACTCGATTGTAATGCCAGGGATGCGAATGGAAGGTGCGTCGCGGTTTGATGTTGATTTGCGATTGCTACTTGTGAATTGACAGCTGGCCAATGTTAGGTGTAATGTGAGTCGTATGCTCAAAAACGTTCGTTCAATAACATTTCATGCGTGAAGTGTGCGCGGGATCATGCACGACGTTGAGTGGCAGTGTGATCGTCAGTGTTACAGCGATAATTTTTGGAACCCGATACAGTCTACTCTCTGTTCACACTTCACGGTGTCATGTTCGGAGCCGGCGTTTTCGGTTACATTGACGAATATCCACTGTGTATCATTGTACTCAGGATGTTAACGGTAGATCGGATACCAAGGTAGCGTTCAAAGATATGCACTAGTAGGGCAATCTATATCAGAGTGTCTCGCTATAAAGAGCATGGACTGCACATAATGGGTTCATTGGCGACATTTATCTTTGGCGTTGTTTGTGCCAGATATGCGACAACCATTTGTCCGCAGAACATGCCTGCACGTAGCGCTCGAGCACAACAACGACGTGGTGATTCGCGCGCTGATGGCAAAGAAGCAGACACCAACGGCAGATGAAACATCACCGATCAACCTGAATCTGACCGACCACAACGATGACACGCCGCTCGGCATTGCCCTGCGACGGGGACCGTTGGACGCGGGCGTCGCCTATGAATTGGTGATGGCTGGAGCTGATGTGAATGTAATGAAGACAAGCACAGGTCGGTTGTGGAATGGTTGATCTGGGTTTCATCTTTGCCGGTATGCACTTTTGGTAATCGAAAGGTTTGACTGGGCATCAAAATGTTTTATATAATCCACCAATCAGGTACGGCGAAGTCACCGACAGTCAGACCCAGACACCATGCAATCAGAAACTAAATGTACGCGGAGCCACAACAATTCACAACGGTGTAATACCGTACGGTGCGGAGTATCGTAACATAGACATAAAGAAATCCGAAAGCATCTGTCTGTCATCAGGTTGTCTATCTTTGTGTCCGCCGTGCACCTTTTTCGCGGTGGCCAGCCGCGCGGGAGGACCCCGTCCCGCATTGTGATTGTCTCTTATTACCTATTATTGAGTTGGTGTGCGCGCAATAAAGAAATACACGATCAGCCAGCTGGCCATGTGTGTCCATGCATAACGTGCACGTGTGTGTTGTACAGCCAAAGCCAAAGCCACTGGTTGCTGCTTCAAAGTAGTGTGTAAAGGCCTAACTATACTTCGTTCTCTCAGAGAACAAAGAACAAATTCTCGCGCGCTGATTGGTCCACGTATGTTCAACAACCAATCAGCGCGCGAGATTTTGTTCTTTGTTCTCTGAGAGAACGAAGTATAGTTAGGCCTTTATGCACAAATCATCTTGATGTCAAGTTACAGTCAAACCGACCACCAACCAACCCGAAACCGAGCATCCTTCCTTGCGTCCCTCGCCTTTGGTCGAAGCTGTGTTTCGATGTTGGCTTGTTTTTATTGTGTCCGCACTAGCTCAATAATGTATGTATCACAAAGGAAGGTTAAGTGGCAGATGCATAATTACAAAACCGGGTGGGTGTGAAGTTTGCGGATTACAGACATGAAAATAAATGAAAAACAGGGTGTGGAAGTTACGGCAATGAAAAATAAATACGAAACCAGGAAAGGAAAGAGTGAGAAGCTAAACGAAATTACGGACGGACAGACAATATGCTTGAGATGCATTGCAAATCCGAAAGCAGTCTGTTAGATTGTCTGTCTTTGTGACCGCAGTGCATCTTTCGATGCACTCATATTCGATGTCGTTCTCCGATTTGGTACAACCTTCATACCTTTCATCACCCGAATAAACATCCGCATGGTTTCAATGAAAACCTTGTGAGTGAATAATGTATGTCGCGAATTTAAATTTGTCACATTTTGTAAGCTTTTAAGTAAGTAAAGGTTGATTATTATATTTTAGTGTTTGGTCAAATGTACGAAATGTGACGCTTTTCACGGGTGTTTTTAACCTCGTAAAGTTGGAATCACAATGTTGGTTTTCATCGGCGAATTTCGTTTCCTAGTTGACACCATAACCGCCGGTACCGCAACATTTCCTGAAAATTTTGGTATGCACAGTTCGCAGTTGGTTCATGTGCGAAATATTGTAAAAAGTGAATAACGGTCATTTGAAGCGTGTTGCGGTCCCAAGCACAGGGTTGGATTAAAAAAAGTAAAAATTTTTTGTAAAAAAATTTTTTTTTTAAAGTTGGCCACTTTTTATTTTAAAAAGTAAGTCCACTTTTTTATTATTGTTTCACTTTTTTTCGTTATTTTCTGACTTTTCTAAGGTAAAAAAGGCATATTTTCATATGTTTTATTGCCCATGATTCTCAAAAAATTGCCTGCGGCGCTTATATTTCAGTTTGAAATGCTGTTGTGATGGACTCATACAGTTCTCAGACATCCCAACAACACCTGCATGTATAATATAGGACACCCCATACCGTATACTGTACAGTTATTGAACGTGTCGTAAGCTATCGACAGACTGCACGTTGCTCGCCTGTTTGCAGTTGTACGGAGCGGATCAGCTATTTGTTGCTTTTGTGACACAAAGTGAGTATGTGTGAGTCTTTATCTCTCTTCAAATCTATCCCCAAATTCACAAACTGAAGGTTGGTCTTCCCTTTGTCATATACAGTATGTATACCCACAGCCACAGCTACCTTCGAATTTCTCAAAGTCATGACCAAGGAGATTAGATCGCAGGTGATTACGTAAAAATGCAAGTCAGTGGAAAAGTTCTCTTTAGTGTCCGTCAAAACACACCTTACTAACATGATTTCAGAAATGTCATTCTAGAAGAAACCAATTTTTTGGGGGTCCGGAATAAAAAAAAGTGATTTTTAAAAAAACAAATTTTTAAAGTTTTTTTAAAAAAAAGTTCGACAATAAAAATTTTTTTAAATCCAACCCTGCCTAAGCAGGGAAAACAGGGCGAAACAAAATATCTGTGTTGGAAAGTAAGCGAATGCGTAGGCCCAGGCCTACAGTCTCCCAACAAGCAACCATTTTTTGGCTGATGGTGCTGCTGTTTTTGAAGGCCGGCAGTTTTGGCCCCGTTGTTTTCTCGGCCAGTGTTTTCTGCGCGACACTCCAAGTAAGCCCTCCCCCATTAAACTCACATTGACGCTGGACAGTTTGCATTGTCGGTATCCAGACAGTCACTGTTCGGCACATCTCCAGCCGCGATGCACACGCCGGTGACGGCACGGTAGCCGCCGCCTTTGACCATGTCCTTGATGACCAGCCGTGGCTTGCCATTCTCGTCTTGTTCGACGCGACGCACCTTGTACACTTGGCCTGAATCAACAAGGTGTCGATTGATGAGGTATTGATTGATTGAGCGAAGTTGTCGAACGTTGTCTGAGTTTATTTTCTATCGTGCTATCCCAGTGCGTTACAGCAACCCTGTAGTCACTTCTTTGCTCTCAGGGGTGCTGCCATCGCGCTACAGTTTGCTCGCATCTCACGTGTGTTGCACGGTAACCACGCAACGCAGCCAGCTGCGTTTACACGAATCAGAGGCAGTTACAGTGTAGTCCGGCGCGGCGGTTAGTGTACCTACCCCTTTTTTCCGAGCGGTGGTTAGTGTACCTCCCTGGGGGAGACCCAAACTCAGGTAAAGTCATTTTTTGAGGCGGAAAATTTGACCGATTTTTTGCCCTTTTTGTGAAAAATTATCCATAAAAAGGGTATTTTGGCAACTTTTGACAACATTGACCTGAAAAGCACCCCTTTTGGGCCTTAAAATGCCTATTTTAGGCAAAATTTGAGGCGGCTAGTGTACCTGGCGCGGCGGTTTGTGTACTAGTGTACCTTGGTCGCGGCGGTTAGTGTACCTTAAGGGGGGACCCCCTCACCCCCAAGGAACTACACTGGCAGTTACGTTGACGAAATTAGTATAAACCGTTGTCTGTTGAATCTAACCTAACCTTCAAAAGTCTCCGCGATCCATTCACATTCCTGCGCGCCTGCTGATGTGTCATCTGAGACTGCCACCGCCACCAGGGCCAAGACAATTAGAGCGGTTTTGTGCATGATTCTGCTTGTTTGGTTGGACGTTTTGCGTTAACGGAGTTTCTGAAATGAATGCGATCTCTGACGCGACACAAATGGACGAGACGTGTGAAAAGCTAGATTCATCAAAGCAGACCAGAAATGCAAAAGGGTTGGATTTGCGATGTTTTTATAGCTCCCGACGACACTTAAATGCGTGCGTGTGTGTGTGTGTGTGGTACACGTCATTGGACACCAGAGTGCAACCGATTGTTGTTGTTATTATACAATTCACTTTTGTGTCCTGTTTTATATTACCCAAACATGTGTTGCTTTGATGAAGTTAAACGTCAAGGAAGGTGAAAATGTACAGAAAGCGATGAAATGGAGCCAACTGAGTCACTTGTAACCAGGTCATGTTGAGTACCGTCCGGAGGTGATGTTTGGATGATGTCAAAAAAGTGAATAAGCCCAAAAAATAAATCGGCTCAGATCACAGGCGTGACTTTTTATAAAAGCCGCCGCCCACGCATAATCCTGGTGCTGGCGACGTCCCGTCCATAAACCAATACGGTGACCAGTGACCCATAATTGGATGCGTGTTACTACTTGATCAACACGTTACCATGCTTAATCTATTGGCATGTTAATCTCAGTTATCGACTGCTTGTTTGACAATGTCCATTAGAATTCTGTCCTGTGGACCACAGTGTGATTGTCGTTTGCATCGTAAAACAGGCTATGTAATACCAATCTTTGCTTCAAACAAGGGCAAGAACTGTACAAAGCGTCGACGACTTGCGCCAACGACATTACAACGAGTCGTAAAACAGATCGGCGCATTCCGATGGAAAATTGAGTTCGACACACAAAAAAATTGTTTTGCTCCGCTGTGACGTAGTACGTCTAGCTGTTTATGCTGTGAAACGCTGAATAATTCGGATTCGCATTTTATTGGTTTTGGTGTCATTCACTATTCACTTGCGATGTGATGTCACGAGTAACAATATACACTCATACATAAGTGTATTGGAAATCGAAGTTGGCTTGTGAAGTGACGTTTCATTCTCTAGCGTACATGCAATGCAACGGATTGGCGGTTCATTCTCTCTGCTCTGCTCAAACGCATGTGCCGTGTCGTAATAATAAAGGAAAATGACTATGTGGTGACAAAATATTGATCACAGATAAAAAACAAATTGAAGCGAAGTGATAAATGATGAGATTAACTTGCAATCATCAAAGCATGTGCTTTCTCACATTCTGATCCGCCACTTTATCACATCTTCACACATGAATATTTGGCTTCTGTTCTTGAATCACAGGGATAAGACAATGGCAAACACCTCCACCAAATAGAAGATTGTAATAGAAAATCGGGTAATAAATGGGCGTGGCCGGTCGTTGTCTAGCCGACGGCGTGCATGTGTGTCAGACAGCATTTCCTGCAAGCATTGGGATGAACACCAATGTACCTATGGTAATGTGTGTAATGGCAGGTGTGTCGCAATTTCATCCCTGACGATGGCCCCGACCGGGAGAGGTCACGCATTGAAACAGAAACTTCCTATGGCCTTTCGTGCCTTATCGCATTGTATAATTAACTTGTGTTTTTCCTCACTGCAATATTGTCGTTAAACTACGAAGTCGTTCAAATCGAGTGCGCGATCGGTTGACATTGACTTGAACTGTTATCCAATCAAACATGTTCGCCCCCCCCAAGTCGTCAACTAACATTCCGTCGCCACACGAGTCGACTCCCTCAATTTCGTTGCACTCATCGGATCCGGATCCGTTGGCCACATCCTGGTCGCGACACTGGCCAAACAGCGTCATCGCACCACCGCCGTTCACGATCTTCTTGGCCCAACGTTTGAGGAACTTGCCGCTTTGGTAGTACGTCTCCATATACTGGTCTGTGTGGCACAGATCAAGATTATATTGCTATACCTATCGATTAGGGTCTGTCTGTTCCTGACCCGCTTTCATTCGTAAGCCATATCGTCGAACTTTGATTAAATTTTGAGCCATTGGCGGTCAGAGCTTTCAGCCATAAAATCTGTGGGCATCACCACACAAACGAACCTGGTTCAACGGTAAAGCGTTGTTCTAATTGACAGTCTTGCGCCATTGACAGCGTGACGAAGGCAATCATGCCAATGAGCACACAAGCTCGCATATGTATCATTGTATTCACTAGTAGTTGTAGACTGTAGTCGTAACTGGTATCTGGTTTGCCTTTGGACGGTTTAGTTGAAGTGAGATTCAGATCCGTGATCCAACACTTTTGTAGCGGAAGTTTTACGGGTTGATGAATGACGGACGCCCACTTGACGCCGGCTGTTGCATGTGTTTTTGTGCTTTGATCGTGCGGTTTATGCGTCAATAGGCATGATTTAATGACTGTCAGGTATATGTCAGAGCTGTACTGTACAAAAACCGGTGATGAAATGTCTGTCACGGGACGAGGCCAAGCTATAATGGGTTGGATAATAGATTTCGGCAGCTATTTGGGCTTCGTGGGTAACTTTGGTCTTACAATCCGAATTTCGGGTTAGTTATTGCGTATCATCTTTAACGAAGCAGTTATGGCCCATTTAACGGCTAAACTTGGCCATAGCTGTCTCACTAAAAGTGACATGCAGAACTAACCTGAAATTCTGATTAAGTGCCCAAACAACCCCAGAATGGCAATTTTTTTACCAAGACCGGTTAAATGGCCCCAATTGACGTTTCCCCTGTTAGTCTTTTCAGAATGATGATAGGAAAGACGATATGGGCACCGGATTCAGATTCCCCAATCCAAATTATAGTCTGAACCCAGTTGTTGCCGAATCCATTTTACGGGCTATAGGTAATGTTATGCATACCTGGTTATTCTAACAATGCACAAGTGGCCAACAGCCACCCCCAGCAAGATCTAGCTCCTTTGTCCTTTGCTAGATCACAGTGAAACATCTGCAACGGAGTGGCGATTCATTCTCTCTGCTCAACGCATGTGCCGCATGATAATAACAAAGGAACATAACAATGTGGTAAAAAATATGGATTACAAAACGAAACAACCAGTTGAGGCGAAGGGATAAATGACGAGATTAACTTGCAATCATGTGCTCCTTTTACATTCAGACCCGCAATAAAAACGATTTCAAGTATTCGCACATGATTAATCGGTTCCAGTTTTATGGATCACAAAGGGTAAGATAGGTAATGGCAAACACCTGCACCAAATACAAGATTGTCATAGAAAGCTCAGTTGATAAATCAGGTGATAAATGTGAGATGGTTTGCTGCTTGGCCGATCGTTGTTTAACCGACAGCGTGCCCGCCTGTAGCACAGCACTTCCTGCAAGTCAATAGTGGATTTGCGCTGAACAGCATGTGTAGGGTATTTAGTACTTTTGTCTCTGAGACGCTGGCCGGTCCGCGAAAGATTACTGTGCGCAGCTGTGAGATATCACGGACCGAAACAGCGACATGTCGATCTGGTCTCATGCAGTTTGGGGCGCGGTCAGAGTCCCTTGTCGTGTTGTTGATATTGTTGACTACTATCTGTCCTCAGTGCAGATTGTCAAGGCACATTGTCTTTGCGATCCGTTCAAGTCAAACGTGAGATCGGTTAACATTGCACTGAATTACTATGAAGGCGACTAACATTCCATTGCCACACGAGTCGACCTGCTCAATTTCGTTGCACTCGTCCGGTCCCAATCCATCGGGCACACTCTCGTCGCGACACTCGCCGTGCAACATCATGTAACCACCGCCGTTCACGATCTTCTTACGTCGCAAAAACTTGCCGCTTCGAAAGTACGTCTCCATGTATGACTGCTGTTCGTCTGCATGGATACACAGATATGGCTGATGGTTCCAAATGTGGATAACGGTCTATCCAATGAGGCCCGGTCATTGGGTCCTCCTGTTTTCATTCGCAAAGGCGGTCCGGTCTAATAGATCCAATACTAAAGTTTGACTAAATCATGGTCTAGTTTGATGACCAGTGTATTTTGTCATAAATGTGTGCACCATCGACCAACCTGGGCCGAGTGTGAATTGTTGCTCATATTCACAGTGTTGCGCCATTGACACGGCTACGAAGGCAATTATGCCTATGAGCACATAGGCCAGCAGATATTTCATTCTATCGGTTGTAGTTGTTGGATTGTAGTAGTGGTTGTTGTCTTCTAGTTCGTCTTTCGACGGTAAAACTGAAATGAAATTTAGATTCCTGATCGAACGCTTTTGTAGCACAAGTTTTCAGTTTTGATGAATAACGGACGCCCACTTGACGCCGGCTGTTGCACTTGTTTTTCATGGTTCATGTGTATGGTTTATGCGTCCATGGGCGTGATTTGATGACTTTTTGCTGATGTGGGTGTTATAGGCGGAGCATCTGTGCTAAAAAAATTAGCGTCAGTGACAGTGAGTCTATTTTGGATGAAAATCGTAAAATTTCTGAAATTTGGACGCGCCTTGTGGTGCATTCACATGCACACGCGCACAACTCGCCCACTCGAATTGTTCCCCGTTTGGATGGACCACCCACCATACCCACTGACCTTTTTCAGGGTCCGTTTCGGTTTAGTCCGAATGCCAAATGCAGTGGATTAACAGGGCGCATTTTCACGCACGCTTTTGTGTTCGGACTGATGATAAGAATTAGCGGATTGCGGATTAGCGGACTGCTGATAAGTGCAATTCAGATCATTGAGCGCATTGGTGCAAGATTCATCGGGCTAAACAATCTGGCTGTTCAAATGAAACAATTGTCATGTACAAATGGAAGTGATATTCAAGCCATGATGGGAAAAACTTTTTTCTGGGCTTTAAAAAGCAACCAAATCATTTCCAATGAACGGAATGGGTTTCATTTCCTATCCATACGCTTGTTTCGTGCTTTGATTATGCGTTCAGAGAAAATAACAGACTTTTGAACATGTGCTCCAGTGCTAATCCGAAAAAAACAGGACCATTTCTAACTGAAATGTACAGCACGCTAATCCGCTTTGCATTGGAAATACATGCGTTTGGCGGACTGACGGTTAAGACCTGGATAGTCTGCTTATCAGGCTAATGCTTTTTTTCATTGGGGACACAAAAGCGTGTGGGGCAGTACCGCTAATTCGCTTGCATTGGGCAGTCGGCCTAAGGCTTGGGCTGCGATCCAGCTTCGGGCCGTGTGTTTGGCCCATGCCTGAAGAAAGCAAATCACTCTCCTGGGTAGACCCAACAAGCGCGCAGCAGTATCCCTGATATCTGGTAACGTTACGTACACTATTTTCAGGCTACAGCCTGCTGCATGAGAACATCGAAGTTGTGCCCAACGTGCTGTTCCTGTTGAAACACGCGGCGGACGTCAGCGCGGTGTCAAAAGATGTGAGTGGGTCATTTGAGGAAAACAACTACAATTAAATC
>JASAMV010001380.1:0-29103 GCA_030248065.1 Rhynchonema sp. JSB1_4
TGATGGTTAATACGACGAGATTTTAGACTTGCGGGCCGAAAAACGCCTTTTGCACAAAATCGAAAGTAACCGTTTTTCCTGGGCCTGGAAAAATACGTTTTTACTTTTCCGGAAATCTTCCCAAGTGGCAACTTTTGGAAAAAACGGTTGTTTATAAAAAATTTCGAAGGTCGCGAAACGATGCTGTCAAAACCACTGTAAATCGGTGCTGAACAGGTCAAGCACTTTTTAAGCTCCAAGTGCGTTTTGGGCCGCTGTCAGATCATTGCCCGACAAGGTTTTCTCCACAATAGGCGTTTTTGGAACATGGGTATCCTTAAGTGCTGGAAAAATATTTAAAAAAACGCAAGTTTTCGAGATTGTGATGATGGACCATTTATTCCGCCATTTGCTACCTTTCCGTTCCTGCCAAAGGTTGTCTACATTTCAGCGATCGATCAGCCATGCCAATCAGTATCCCCAACCCCGAGCTTGATGACCCATCGGTGCATCGTCTCGAGGGTGTGAGTGCGTCGACCAGTCACGGTGGGTTGGTGATCAAAAAGAAGAAACAGTCGACCACCGACAACCAGGATGACGAACACAAATTCACGAAACCGGGCGTGTCGCGTCTGGGACTCGATCGATTGGCCGAGCAGAAACGAAGGGAACGCGATGACAAGTACAGACAGCAGCAACGCGGTGAGGACACGCCGAGTGGGGGTGTGTCGGACAGCATCAGGGCCAATATTGCACGGTTGGTTGTGCGTCGGCTTGATGCTTGAGTCTTCGGTCCGATTCTTGAGACGCGATTGAGTTACAAACGTATCACAATCATCATATCAACGTTTCGCAACCGCGCAAGCTGCTGGATGGGGACGGCGCTTGTCGATTTCCATTGGGCCGTGGCATGAATTTGTGATAGAAAGTGCACATCATTATTGACTGGCAAAAAATTTTCATCAATATTCACATGGACAGGTACGTGTCCGACAAATACCAGGACGAACGACGCGGACTGAGCGCGGGCACGTCGAAGAATCGCGATCGTGATCGAGACACGACCAAGAGGAAACGACGAAATAGCAGAAGTGACGATGAGGAGGACAGACATCGAAGTCGACGTGAGGATCGGAGACGGGATGACACGGCCAAACGCAGTGTGGATGATTATTTCAGGTACATCCCTGCACCTCGCTGCATGCTGGAACCTTGTCGGTGTTGATTTCGATTGTTAGGGTGGTACACGCCAACGCCACTATGTACCTCTGTTATCACAAGTACACTTTGGTTGGCCAAAGTTTTTCACCATTTTTTCAATCTCGACCCGTCAGTAATTTCTGAGTGACATCATTCTAAAGTCGCACATTCCTCAATTCTCCCGCGTTTGTTAGCAAATACCCTTGGATTTCCAATGCGCAGGAACGAGCCGGAAACGCCGCTGTTCAAAATTCCGGACACACCTTCCCGATCAACATGGGACGACGACGATACACGACGAGGGGGTGGGCCGCGGTCGAGTTGGGACTTGCCCACACCGAGAATGGGGGACGCCGCCGGGGGAAGGTCGGATCGATCGATGGCATCCGTGTGGAGATCGGTGAAAAGGGAGCAGCACGACAGCAGACACAGACGGTTGGTTGTTTTATCACTTCTAGCGTCTGTGTGTTTTAGCATTTTGGTGGTTCACGATGCCGAGTATGCAAATGACAGTTCGTTTACAAGTGTGGTCGTACAACCACGTCCCTTCTCCACCTATATGTATTAGCCTTCTCTCACGCTGACCATGAACGTACCTTTTCGCAGTTCCACAATAAATTTTTTCCGTTGGAGACGCAACGAGTAGCCCTGCTTGGTTATTGTTGGCTTACAAAAATTTTTAAAACCTTGGATGTTGACTGGTTGCCAACAAAAAATCACAAGATGAGGACAAATTAGGTGAGCAATAACACTTGGTGATCGAGTTGCAGTGCGGACGACACGACGGTGCGATCGGTGCGCGATCGTGTCGAACCGGAATTCGCTGACGACGACGAACGAATACAGTGGGAATTCGAACAGCATCGATTGGATCGCAATTGGTATCACATGGACGACGGCTTCGATGCTGAGAACAACCCGTTCGCTGAGATTTCGGAGGTGCGCGACACTTGTCTGTTGGACGTCTTAATTTTTTTGGATTGCTTTGTGATTCTGTCGAATCAAACACTTTACTTCCTTTACGTGCTGTCGGTTCAACTTTTGAATCACTGATTGATGTTTTATCCCGATAGATTTCATTCCATTCCACTTTTGATACTCTCTACACAATAAAAAACGACAACCAGTTGTGTAACAGAAACAGACCTCCGTGTGATTTCCCACCTTACACCCGTGTTTGTTTGCGTAGGAGTTCGCAGCGAAGAAAGAGCGCCAATGGCAACAGAAGACGGCGCGTCCCCGAATGACGGCACGACAACGCCAGATCAAACAGGACAACGAGCTGTGGGAGAACAATCGACTGTCGCGTTCCGGGGTCGTCCAGAAATTGGGCGATCACGATGAGGACTTTGATGAGGAGGCCGAGGACAGGGTCAATCTGTTGGTGGGTCGAGAGGGTGGATTTGTGGCTTGCATAGGTTGGCCCCTGAGAGAAAACTTGACGGTCTCTCAGGGTTTGGTGCAAACAAGATTGGAATCGAGGAAAGTCAATTTTGAAGCCGTAAACAAGCTTTTCCGAACCTTGTCTCTGTGGTGGTTGTTGTCGAACGTTGGCACCTTTGTTTACGTCGCTGTCTGGAATAAACGTTTGGTTCGTGCGGGACATTTTGTAATATCGGGAAACGTCATGGTATTGCAAAACTCACTGCTGTTATATTATTGTGCGTATCAGCGTATGAAAATCATTTATGTATAACTGATTCCCCACTCAGGTGCACAACATCGTCCCGCCATTTCTCGACGGCCGCATTGTGTTCACGAAACAACCCGAGCCGGTCATACCGGTCAAAGATCCAACCAGTGACATGGCGGTTAGTTACATGGTTCATATTGGTTGTCCCCTGGTTCCTTTGGTTTCAGAATTATTCGTGACGAAATTTTGACAAAGGTATCAAAAAAACCCTGTCACTCACCACCATTTCATTGGCTTGTTTGTCAGAACACACTGACCCATGCCTGTTGCGCAGGTGATTTCTCGCAAAGGCAGTTTCGCTGTTCGATCATACCGCGAGCGACAGGACCGAATCAAAAGTCAGGAGAAGCACTGGGAGCTGGCCGGCACACAGCTCGGTAATCTGATGGGCGTCAAGGCCAAGCCTGAGGAACAGACTGAAGATATCGAGGATGCCGGCAAATACAAGTGCGTCGAGTCCTGAAGACTTTAATCTTCTTCTTTCTTATTCTGTTAGTGGTGCTTTACTTTCAGCAATGTGTACCAAACGCACCTGATACCCATACGTTGCTGATCAGATCTAATCATCAACTTCTGTCTAAGAAAGCAAGTTCCAAGGATTCAAGTGTCCGGTTACAGAGAGTCGCAAAAGTTCGCGTCGCACATGGAGCAGACGGAGGAGGACCGTCAAGGCGCGTCGGAGTTTGCGCGCACCAAAACGCTGGCCGAACAACGCCAGTACCTGCCCGTCTACGCGGTGCGACAGAAAATGCTGCAGATCATCCGCGACAATCAGGTGTGAATTTTCCTTCATTGCATCCACTTTGTCGTCATTTATTTTTTTTATTCATTTCTCAAAGTTCAATGCCGAAATTGACTTTTGGTCCCGGAGTTTCGAGCATCGGCCTGGCTGTAGTCAAAGCAAGTCTGTCTATCTGAACCTAACCCAGTCCTAACGCTCGAACAAATGCGGACTGAACATTTTGTCACACTATATCGACATGCTATCAATTCAGGTAATCGTAATCGTCGGTGAGACCGGCAGTGGCAAGACGACGCAGCTGACACAATATTTACACGAAGATGGATACACTAAACACGGTTGGTTGCCGACTGTTTCTGCTATTTCTGCGTGCTTCTTTTATTGATCGCGTTGGTGTGCCAGGCATCATCGGTTGCACGCAGCCACGTCGTGTCGCGGCCATGTCGGTGGCGAAACGGGTGTCGGACGAAATGAACGTGCAGCTGGGTGAGGAGGTCGGATACGCAATTCGATTCGAGGACGCCACCAGTCCACGTACGATCATCAAGTACATGACCGACGGTCGGTCAAGTTGGACGGCTCCCAATGTGGTGAAACACATATTTATGATGTTTGTTCTTCCAGGTATCCTGCTGCGTGAGTGTCTGTCGGACCCGGATTTGGACAATTACAACGCGATCATCATGGATGAGGCGCACGAACGATCATTGAATACGGACGTGTTGTTCGGTTAGTCTGGGCACTCAGTTATGTCGTTGTTGTAGCAACGTGCATTATCGAACTTATATTTTGTAAAATTTGCATGTTCCTTTTGACACGCAGGTCTACTTCGATCGGTGATCGCCCGCCGTTCTGATCTCAAACTGATCGTCACCTCGGCCACAATGGACGCGCAGAAATTCGCCGATTTCTTCGGTGGCGCCACGCCGTGCTACACGATACCCGGACGCACGTTCCCCGTGGAGGTATAATGCAAGCAAGTACAGCTGTCCTGCCGTGCGACTCGTGTCAAACACACAAGTGCTGGGAGCTTGCATGCTCCCGTGCGTACATTTTGCACACACGAACTCTTTGGCCGAATATCTTGTCGTGTTACGATGGCATGTGCACATACATACATCACTCACTGCTTCAGGGAAATTTAGAAACTGCGGCCACCCATTTTGATGTTTCTCTGTCCTTTTGGTGGGCTTATCCTAATTATTTCTCCAGATGCATCCGTTTCTCAGAAAGAGATCAACGCCCACCGAATTGCAGGTCGTGCACGCACGTGTTCCATTGGAAGACTACGTTGAGGCGGCAGTGAAACAGACGGTGACCGTGCATTTGGGCGGACTCGACGGCGACATTCTCATATTCATGCCTGGTCAGGAGGACATTGAAGTGACGTGTGCCCTGATCAAGGAGCGACTTGATGAACTCGATGAAGCGCCGCCAATGGCTGTGTTGCCCATATACTCACAGTTGCCCAGTGATCTGCAGGTGCCTACATTCTAATCGCCCACATCTCTTATCCTGCTTTGCTTTGGTGTTTTTTTTTGCTTGAGTCCTCGCTATCATCGGAAAGTTTGTAAACAACATGGCAATGAGTCCCACCCGCTCACTATTGGTTGAAGTATAACGTTTGGCATTTGCAGGCCAAAATCTTCCATCGTGCGCCGGGTGGTATTCGCAAATGTATTGTCGCAACCAATATTGCTGAAACATCGTTGACCGTCGACGGCATCTTGTTTGTGATCGATCCGGGATATTGCAAGTTGAAGGTTGCCAGATTCGTCAGTTGCTTTTGTGTTAATTTTGTTGCCGCGGGGAAGGTTAATTTTGTTGACAGTGCTGGGCTGTTTCACGCGTTGCGTGATCCGTATGTAAGCTATTTTATTGAGTTCCCGTGACCATCAATCTTGGCCGCGTGCGCTTTGCGGATCAGCCAATGACACAAGTTTTGTCATTTTTCTCGACAACGAGGCCTGATTGCCTAATATCCCATAACGATGCATTCAATTCCCACAGGTGTTCAACCCTCGTATCGGCATGGACGCACTGCAAGTGTTCCCCATCTCTCAGTCCTCGTCCAATCAGCGTTCAGGCAGGGCCGGTCGAACGGGGCCTGGCCAATGCTACAGACTTTACACACAACGACAGTATAATGTAAGACTGGTCACATCTGTTCACATGCAGTTGGGACTGTTTTTATAGTAAATAATGTAACTTTTTAGGCCTCACCTATTTTTAATTTGTGGTAGTTTGGGCACTACAAGTACATACTCGGTCTAACCCATGGAGGGCTGGGTTGGAAAGAGTTCCGCAGGCCACTCGATTTGGCTAAAAATTTAGCGTTTAGGTATTCTAGCTCAATCGTACGCCGTGTGCAAAGCTTTGTTTTGAGACTCCATCAAAATTATTCGATTGTGATCAGAGGACAGACATTAAGTATATCGATTTTATTCGTTGAGGACGAGCTCCTTGCCAACACCGTGCCCGAGATTCAGCGCACCAACTTGGCCAATGTGGTGCTGCTGTTGAAGTCGCTGAAAGTCGACGACCTGCTGTCGTTCCACTTTATGGACCCGCCACCACAGGACAATATTCTCAATTCGATGTTTCAATTGTGGACGTTGGGCGCGTTGGATAATACTGGTTGGTTATTTAGCTGTTCAGTTATGGTCGGCGTTTTGGTCGCGCAGTTTGGTTGGTGTCAGACTCATTCCGTCCTACTCGGTTATGCGTTGGTCCAGGTGGCAGACATAGGGTGGAAAGGTCAGTTGGGCGTAAAGGTCGGTGTAAAGTTCGGTCGAAAGCTCGGTCGGCGTAGCTCGGTGTAAACGTGAAACATTGCCTGTTATTAACATGGAATGTTTCAAGTTTACACCGAGGTCTATCACACTGAGCTGTCGACCGAGCTTTCCACCGACCTTTACACCCAACTGACCTTTACACCGTTTCGAAAATATCACCCATTGACAGCTGGAGGGGGCCCAGCAACGAACACACAGATAGCTGGCCGGGTGTGCCGATTCGGGGGAGGGCATTGGTCCAGAGGTCAAAATTAGGGGTATAAAATAGTTCTTATAGTTTAATAATTTTAGGCTTTAAAGTAGGTAATTTTCGGCATATTCATAGAAACAAGAGAACGTTTTACCATTTTGGACAATAGAACGGCCATTTTGGCACTAAGATCAACTCTATCTCGTACAAGCCTGGACATGGTAGACATAGCTAGCTGAGTTTGGGGGAGTACATCTACTTTTTCGGTGGACATACATAGATAGCTGGCTCAGGTTTGGGGATACTACCCCCTTACCATACCCCCTAACTACAATACTGGAAGTACAGATGTGGGTGTGACAAGAGTGCGCTTTGCATCTCAGGCAAACTGCTGCCACTCGGCCGTCGTATGGTCGAGTTCCCGTTGGACCCGACTCTATCCAAAATGTTGATCGCATCGGTGGACATGAAATGCAGTGAGGAACTATTGACGATTGTGTCCATGCTGTCCGTGCCGTCCATATTCTATCGACCAAAGAATCGAGAAGAAGACTCCGACGCCAAACGGGAGAAGTTTCAGGTTGGGGTCTTTTCTTGTGGTAAATGTTGGAATTTGGTGTCTTGTGTTGTGCCATAGTACGTGCTAAACATATAGCGTTCTTATGTTATAAGTCACACGAAAATTTGTTGTATTGCTGCTGCTCGGTTCCGATATTGTTGTATTTTTGTGCCCGAAATGTTTTACAGGTGCCCGAGAGTGATCACCTGACGTTTCTGAATGTCTACATTCAATGGCGTCTGAATCGATACAGCAGTCAATGGTGCAATGAACATTTCATACATGCCAAGGCGATGAAAAAAGTCAGGGAAGTGCGCGCCCAATTGAAGGTATGTACGGACTTTCTTCCAGTAGTTAGTCGGGGTCTGATAAAATTTCTATCAAAGATCACGTGAATTATTGACTGAGTATCTCGTGGATTTTCGATTAAATTCTCAAGACTAAATCCTGGATAAAAACCGACAAAAAAGCGCAATTTATTGGAATTACAGGACATCATGGATCAACAAAAGATGGAGCTCATCTCATCCGGAACCGACTGGGACGTTGTTCGTAAATGCATCTGTTCGGCCTATTTCCAGAATGCCGCACGGTTCGTGTATATGAATGTGAACTGATTTGCCAGAAAGGCTTGATTACTGTGGTTGGCTGCGCCACGGTGTTTCTGTCCAGAATGTATTGGAAAATGTTTGAACAGGGACATTCGAGGAGACTTCGATTGCACCAGTCCGAAACAACAGCTCATTTAGAGGTCCTTGTTTAATGATTAATGAATGCCAGACGACTTTCCCCTCGTACCCTCTTGTTTTTTCACAGAATAAAACTGAAAACTGTTAAATTTTGCAGCCTGAAAGGCATCAGCGAATACGTCAACCTTCGTACGGGTATGCCCTGTCATTTGCATCCAACGTCAGCCCTATTCGGCATGGGCTACACACCCGATTATGTGGTGTATCACGAATTGATCATGACCACCAAGGAGTACATGCAATGTGTGACTGCTGTTGACGGACATTGGCTGGCTGAATTGGGACCGATGTTCTACTCGATCAAGGAGGCCACAACCACCAGAAAGGTTAGTTTTATTGTTTGACGTTTATTCAGGGACCCTTGTTTGTCGTGTCTATGCAATACGCATGGTCTGAATAGTTTGTTCAAAAGCGATGGTTGTTAGCGACGCGTTCTTGTGAGGAATTGAAAAACGACAAAATATTAGAGAACAATAATGGATAAAATTTGCGTTGAACAGGAGCGTCGGATCGAGGCACTGCGTGACAAGTCATCAATGGAGGAGGAGATGCGTGTGGCTGAGAAGGAGATGGCGGAGGAGAAAAGAGTGCGCTTGGAGAAGGAGGAGAGGGAAAGGGAGAAACTCAGAATCGCCACACCCGGGCATCCGGCTCGATCCGGCGGACCCACACCCAGATCAGGACGATTCGGACTATGAAACATCACCGCTTTGTTTGTTATACTTGTTGCGCGTCTGCTTGTTTCCAACCGCTGATTTACCTGTCGTGATGTATTGACGCGCATCTTTACTCTCTTGTCTTTGGTAATTTAACTGATTTCTTGACATGATATCGTAACCTGGTACATACCGTCACATGTGTGCGCAATATTGTTGTCGTCAATCGTGTTGTCGTTTTTGTGATCGAATCGAAACATAAAAATTTGACGTTAAGAGCGTGGGGTAATAGTAACAGACAGGTGTCAATGGAATAGGGTTCACAAATCGAAAAAAATGGATTTCGCTCATATTGCACAAAAAGTTGACTACAACGTTACTAAGACACATACAAAATTTTGGTGCCAAACTCCAAAGCATTAAATAGTTATGGGCGCATTTAAGTGGGCAGGTCGAAGATTTCTTGAAATTCCAAAAATGTACCAAGTTTATGTTGATGAGGCTGTCATTTGTTTTAGATCGGGTGCTATTTAATGAAAATAACACATAATAGTCAATTTGTTATCTACTTTTCAACCATGTAAAAATAAAGGCAAAAATTCGCTGTATTTTCTCTTCCGTTGAATTTTTCAAAAATCAGCTCTGAAATCTAGGGCATATCAAAAACAACCAATTTTAAAAAAGTCCTCACCGACGAATTCTTTCTATTTGGTCTCAAAATGTGCGCCATAAAATTCTGATATTGGTTTATAAATCTGGTTTGTGACAAATTTGAATATCTCCTGAAAAGTTTAGATAAAGAACATTTTTTTTGTTTTTTTTTCACTTTTTTGTCTTTTTCTTTGCACGGATTCAATTGGAGAAACGACCGATGTGGGTGTCACGAACGGCAACAAGATGCTTGTCCAGCTTGTTCATGACACATCACAAGCTATCAAAATGGATACAAGTTCAGAAATGCAAGCTATTTGGCACCGGCCGTGATTGGCAATAATGATTTTTTCAAGTGGCCGACAATTCGTATGCATCACACGAGGTAAGCAACAACAACAACACATATAAGCAGTCAACACACAACACGTTTTATGTAAACGGCAGAACGCACATGCGCACGCGCAAATACATTTATGTAGCACATTAAGGCAAGCCAGCGGCTGGATCGCATAGCGCAATCGGTTAGGCGCAACATTGAACATGCGTGCTTGTGTCTGTCGCGCAGGTTCAAACCCTGTAGCGTGTCTTTTTTTTGCGTCGCGGGTTTTGGGTGAACGTTTTACCAATATTACTTTTTATTTCGTAACTGGATGCAATGCAAAAACATTTAGAAATAGGCAAGAGTTGAAACAAACGAATAGCCATTCACAGATTTGCTGCATTTTCCTAACAAACGGTTGCCTTGATAAGCACATTAATTGAAAGCACTCTCGTGGTATTTACAGTTAAGAAACACATATGTAGGTTTCAGCAGCATACACATCAGAACTCATATTTGGGAATCACATGCATCAATTTTTACATATTCCGTCATTCAATTGAACTGCGCACCACGACAAAACAAGAAAGAAAATAAAACGACGAAATTTTTTTTGCTTCATACTAACATAAATTGCCGACAATATTCAAATTTGTCACAAACCACATTTATACGCCCATACCAGAATTTTATGGCGCACATTTTGAGGCCCAATAGAAAGAATTCGTCGGTGAGGACTTTTTTAAAATTGGGTGTTTCTGAGAAGCACTCGTTTTTTTGACATTTTTTAAAAAAAATGCAATGGAAGAGAAAACATCCAGTATCGTGCAACTATTTTTACGCAGCTGAAAAGCGGACAAAAAACTGCTATATGTGTGCAAATTTCAGCGCCGAATGTTGTTTATCGGCTGAGATCCAATTGGATTGACATTTATTTTTTCAGCATTTTTCATTTTTAAAATTTCCCAAAAAATGCAAACCGAGCACCTTTAAATTGAAATTACTGAAAGTATACTTACATTTGGAACGCCAAACTTGGCGAGCATTCCTAAATATGTTGTGGCATTGATTTCCAATCAAAAAAACCATATCCAAAATTTCAGTTTTGTGAACCCTACTTTGCGATTCTTACCACCCCACGCTCTTAAACAACATGGAATCGTTGTCTGAGAACAGCGGCGCCTTCGTGCATATTGAACGGGCTAAATCACACAAAACTCAGGACTTGCAGCCAAGAACCTTGGCTGCTTTTTGTAAGCACGGAACGTTTCTTGTGCAGAAACCGTCAAGTCATATAGTTCGGATGTTCAGAGAGAGCCGGGTGCAAACCCAGGTTTGGGGCCAAACCTTCCGTGAATGGGAGGATATATGTAGGCTGGAAGTGTGTGTCTGCACGGTTGCATGAGTAAGTGAAACTTTGAGCCGCAGCCAGACCGCGTGTGATCCTCCAAGCCACACCAAACATTATGGACACGGCAGCGTTTGAACCTGCGTCTTCCGGCACCGACTGTTCTAACCAGCTGAACTACGCGTCCGTCTGACAGGCGGGCTTGAAGGATCTCACATACCTATGCAGCACCAAATGACTGCACGAACAAGGTATGCTCACTGACTCCATAACGTGTAACGCACACTGCGTATAGTCCAGCCAAGAACTCATGAGACGAATTATTTTGAAGTTGACTTGTTCGGATCCAATAATGTTCCGGTTCCATGTATTTCGAAAATGAAAGAAAGAGAAAACGCACGTATTTTTTAAAAACACGCTCTGCACCTCGGTGCGTAAATTCCATTTTGACTCCAAAACATTTGTGTGTTGAACGACGTTGCTGTTCGCGTAAGCACGCAACAAATTGAGGTCAGCCAGCTGGAACTTGTCATCATGTCTCTCGGCCCAATCTCTTTCTTTTGTTTGCGAAAACACGTGTAACCGGCGCATTTTTTTGAGTCTGACCAAGCAAGCTTTAAAAAGAGTCGTCTCATGAGCACGTGGCTGGACTATATACACACACAGCCACTCTCAGCATAACACACACTGACTGCACGGGCTGTAGCACAGGTCAACGGACCACTATCACACCGCCTCCCCTTTTACCGAAGGTTTGGCCTCAAACCGACACTCTCTGTGAACCAGTGCAACCTGGCCCACAAGGAACACACATACAAATGTGCGCAAATCAACTTGTGTCCCACACGAAGCGCCACCTCCCCCTCTCAGAAGGTCTGACCCCAGACCGGCTCCTTGGCCGTAACTGCGGGTTGGTTCACTTGTCGTGCTCACCATTTGTGATCCTCCAAGCCACACCAAACATTATGGACACGGCAGGGGTTGAACCTGCGTCTTCCGGCACCGGCTGTTCTAACCAGCTGAACTACGCGTCCGTCTGATAGGCGGGCTTGAAGGATCTCACATACCTATGCAGCACCAAATGACTGCACGAACAAGGTATGCTCACTGACTCCACAACGTGTAACGCACACTGCGTATACACACACAGCCACTCTCAGCGTAACACACACTGACTGCACGGGCTGTAGCACAGGTCAACGGACCACTATCACACAGGGTTGGGCAAAAAAACGCCTGGGTCGTTTTTCGTTTTTTTTAAATCCTGAATTTCCTTGATTTTCCCTGATTTTTCAGGGAAAGTACCCTGATCATCAAGGAAAATCAATTTTTTTGTCCCATTTTGTTACAAAAAATTTTCGACCAATTTTTACTTTGTCGAGATACGTCGATATACGGAGTTTGATTTTCCATGATGACCCCAGCCAAAGTTGGTCCCATCCCCATGATGCGGGTCTGCTATGGGATCTTAAGAACTCGCTAGAAAACGGTTGAAACCCGTTTATTTTGCCTCAGAACACATAGAATTACTTCATTTAACCACGTTTTCTTCCCAACATGAGCGTTTTCCAATTTTTTTGGTGGCATGTTTTGGTCATCTGGGCGTTTTAAAAAAAAACGTTTTTTTAAACGTTTTTTTTTTAAAACCGATTTTTCGGAAAAAAAAACGTTTTTTGCCCAACCCTGCTATCACACGCGTTCCCGTAGCTCAGTTGTGGATTATGTGTCATTCAGAATCAAAGAACAGAAGAGAAATGGAGTTGATTCGAAGCAACAGATCGTGAAATTTTCTGGTTTTCTTATCAATCGGTTCTCATTAATTATTGGTCGCACATTGACCATATATTGGTCGCACAATGACTATATAAGAATTCATCAAAATCAATCCTGATTTTCACGTTCAGTCACTCTTACTCTCTTGATTTACAAAACAAAAAAAAACAACCACTCCCGCTTTTTCTCTTCCCCCCCTCCCCCCCCCTTAAAAAACCAATATAAGAATTCATCAAATCATTCCTGATTTTCATGTTCAGTAGCTCTTAAGCACTGTGCTATTTGTGATTCTCACAAAACATTTTCAGCTCACAAAACATTCAAATAATCCAGCAGACCACCCACGTTTCTGCGGGTCTGAAACATTTTGGTGACTGCATGCTGCGTGTGCATTCGCGCAACGCAACGTCATTGTCTCAACACTAAACTACTTTCCCGCTTTACGATTCAGGAAAAAAATTTGACCAATTCTTATAAAGTCATTGTGCGGCCAATACAAGCTACAAAAACCTTCAAACCACAAAATTCAACATATCCTGCAAAAATTCGAACTTTTCCTCAAAATTTTGCTTTTGGGGAAGGGTATTAATTGCGTTTCAAGCTAGTTGGACTTCTAAAAGCACGCAAATAGCATTAAAACGCATAACCAGGCAAAACACCCTGAAATCGAGGTTTTTTGTTCAAAATAGGGGTTGCACCTACCTTGGCCAGCTCGCACCTAAGGAAGGAAGTCGGCCAAGACGTAGGGCCGGTCAAGACGTAAGGTTCGGCGACACGTAGGGTTGGACAAGACGTAGGGTACAAGCGGCAAGACGTAGGGTTCACTGGACAACACGTAGGGTTCACTGGTCAAGACGTAGGGTTCATGAAATCTAAAAAGTTTGAAAAGTGGTAGGAATCTGCCATGCATGGAGATGTATTACCGTGGTTCAGTGCATGGCATGCACCCACTCTGTTTCAAGTCATATTGAGCATTGGATATGCACGATTGGACCGTTTTATCCGAAACATCACAAGTTGTCAAAAATATGACATATACCACTTACAAGGTAAATGTTCAATTAGCAAGCACGCAAGCTGAAATGAAGCTGGCACGAGCGTACCTTCACCGACTTCAACCATTCAGGTACCAAACAATTCCGGCTGCGATGCTGAACACATTGGTTGTACTCATTTTACGGTTGCTTAAAGTTTCGTTGGTCAAATGAGCGGTATACGCCCATGTGCACCTGCTATGGTACATGCAACATATACTGTACGTCAGCTGCGCGCATGTGCACCTGCCCTGGCACATACATACATATATGTTGTGACCTTGTTCTGTTACTGGTACTTTATATTCGCACATGCACACTTTATCTGATAATATAAATGGTTTTACAGCAACAAATAACATGTATTGTACCGTATGATGTAAAGCGAAACCACTCAGAAAATACACAAACCCCCGTGATGTGCCCATAGGCGTACCCGTGCGAACGTTGATATCAAGCACAAATGAATAAATGACATCAGACAGATGGCATAAAGCCAGAAAAACAAGAAATTTGAAAATTCAAGTGGACAGGACAAGTAGTAAAGGTGACAGAGACCCCAAAATGGGCGTAAAAGTATGCTAATGTTTACTGTATGTACATATTCAGGATGCAACAAAATTAGACAAAATGTGCGGCTCCACAACAAAAAAATCAGAAAATATGAGCTGTATCATCAAATGCAGGAACAACGCGAGTAAAGCAATCTGACCAAAATAAAATAATAATCCATTTCACAAGTCTAAATACAAAGCCTCATTGGGATGCGCAATTGGGGAGCGCAATGTGTCAATTGAAGAGAGCGACGGCGAACCATGTGAATGCATAAATCTGGGATCGCGAATCAAAACATCATTCTGTTCGTCGTTCAAAACGAATACATCGTGACGGCGGTGGGCGGCGCCTTCCGGTAGGGGCGTTGACGTAGCCTGAATAGAAAAGGGCAAAATTGAACGGTACAGTGACAGTTCGTTTCAGTAACTTCATCGAAGAACAACGTACCGGCTGTGCACCTGATGTTTCACGCATTGAGTAGCTGCGCAGATTTATAGTGGTGCACGAACGACTCACTCCAGATGGATGGTCCGGCAGCGCAGAGGGTTGAGGGTCGTTGGGTGGGGCCGGTGGGGGTGGCATCGAACTGGCAGCGGCCTGTTCATCCTCAGACGATGAATCGGCGTCGCTTGATTCGAAATTCGGGTCACCAAATTCGGCGGTGTGTTCCTGTCTGTGGGCCTGCAGCGCCTGTGCCAGCACTCGTTTGCGACGTTTCTGAATTTGATTGATCTTGTTCTCATAAAAACATGAAAGAAAAAAGCTGATAAATATAACCTCTTTCTTATTCTCAGTTCCAGCGCCCAAATTGTGACCTTGATGTCGAATGTACATCATCAGATCGTGAATTGGCGGGTTGAATCCATGATTGGCATCTGAAAATACAAGAATGCCGCTTAAATCGGCGTGTACCGAAGCAAAAGCAAAATTAATGGCTTTACCGACAGCGTCGAACGCCTGTTGCGCACGTTGAATGCGAATTTCAGTCGCGATTGTCTCTTTCGATCGCTTTCGCGGTCGCGATTGATTCCCGCCGGCCATGATCTGAGATTTTACAGACGTTTTTTGGATCTTTCGATGAAACTGATTCTAAAATGGACGAAGTGAAGCAGCTAACCACTCGAATTCGACTGTCGATCGTCATTTGCAGCAGTTGAATCACGTGCAGCAGGTGGTTGAGTGCAGGATTGACGATCCCATCAATGTGCCGATTAACTTTCGCATTCCATCCTGTGACATATTTTGGATCGATTCTATCTTTTAATATATCGAAATAAATACAAATATATCGAAAATTTTTATATATTTTTATCACCCTCCTTGCCTACATACCTTCACATCCGCATGTTGTGCGGGCACCAATTATGCCATGGAGGCACCAGTAGTCCATTCGACGACGCCACCAGGTACTCACGTAATTGTGGTACCGATCGAGTCTGGCCCGTTGATCGCGGTCGATTTCATGCCCAACTGCCGGTGGATTGGCGATCAGATGATTCATGGCGCGATTCATATGTCGGATCGGGCACATTCGAAGACCCAAAAATGCCTTCACATGGCGTTTGATACTCTCATTGGTGCGATAGTCGTCACGCATGCCGTGTCGCTCTAGCCATTTGATGTGATCCTGAAGTAGAATCGATATTTTGCGATATGGCTCTTTCAAGGCCAATCTCTTCAAATCTCAATGCAACACAAAAACTTAGTCACTCACAGAGCCATAATGAAAACTGCATGTGCGGAATTCGTGCGTTGCGAAATTTGCCCGGCAGCCACCGATGGCACCACTTTCGAAATCAAATCTCCATCGTTTGTGCACAATCATTTCGTTGGTTCGTGCCTCAACGGACCCTTTGATGATTTGGAACATTTTCGTGTATGTGGCTCCTTCCTTATCAGGGAGCAGTGCCCACCACAATGGCACTGCTTCGGTTCGGGTCAGTATCTGAAATAGTGGAAACTTTGAGACATGTAGGTACTGTATATACATATACATTTCACACTCATTACTTTGATGTTTCAAAATCCTTACGTCAACAATGCACGTTTCGAATTCCTCTTGTAGTGCAATACCAATGTACAGCTGCGCGTAGCCTTCGGGCGCAGCATCGAACGTGCCATCGCACGCCACGGATTCGCATTGTGTGAATAGTCGCATTTGATCGGTTGTCATTATGATCTGCACAAATGTTGGAGCATTGTAATTCTACTGCACTACTACTTTGTACGCTGCACTATTGTACCCAGTATCACTGACACATTCTAACTCACAATCATTGGCGCCAAATTGGGATCAGATTCAAACCACAACACCAGGCGGTCATCTGCGAGCGCTGCATCCACAGCTGGGAAGTAATCCGATGGGCCGGTTGTTCTGTTCTCCTTTTTGACCTAAAAGTTAAGCCAATTACAGCACCAACCAAAGATACAACTAGCAAAGTGTTTGCTTTGACACCCACCAGTAACGCAGTTGGAAACAGACGGTCTTGATTGAACGAGGCCATATCTGGAAGCCCGATAGTGTTGTTTCGGCGATAACTGCGAGCCGCTGTTTGAGTATCCGGGTATTTGTCTGAGACGGATGCAATTTTTGCCGGGTCGCCCTCAAATTTGGCATGAATCATCTTGCGACCTCGATCGTTGAGTTTGGATGGTCGATCTGGCGAGATTCTACTGCGCAGTAGATTTTGCCTGAATGAGCAAGGAAACTTTGCACATGTAATGCACCGGTTGAAAAAACGGGGACAATAAAGCAGCGTGTTCTGCAGTGATATACAAACCGGTAGATTTCCCTCGCATCAACTTCATCCTCGTTTTGTCGCGTGATGCAGCAGTGCTCAGCTGCCGGTGTGCCCTCTGGATCGCTGTCAACAAATCGGCCATTGCGCACCGATGTGCGTACAATCTTCATGTGTTTCAAGGGCCGCTTCTGCCGACGAGCTTTCTGAAATGCACAGTAGGATGATAATAACTGCAAGCTTCGTCATCATAGATCAAAAAAAGCGTTTACCTCATATTCCTTGTAACAGCCGTTGCATCGAAGTCGGGTGGTTTCTGTCTTCTCGTAGTACTCTGCTCCTCCAAATTCGAATTTGACACCCGGATAACGGCATGAGTGGAACGGATAGAGTGTTTTCGCCTTTCTTTGATTCAAATGCCGATCAGTTTCAACCGGTGCTGGACCGAAGTCCGATTCGGGATCGAAGCATCGCTTGGCGCGCCTCATTGCTGCCAAAAATGCAACAAAGCAAAGGAAACTGTGCACACGCGCACACGCAACTGAATATGATTCTGAACAATGCACAGCACACAGTTTGAAGGTGCCGCCGTATAATGTTGCACAACCATCAGCTGTGGTTTGGTTTCACTGCGGCGCTCTTTCATTGTGGTGCACGTATGCCAGCGTGCACCTGACGTATATACTGTATGTATACATAGATTGGTAGAGTGTGGGTGCATGTCGACATGTGATAACAGACCAAGGTCACAACACATACCGAAATACAGTATATGTATGTATGTATGTACTATGGTAGGTGCACATGCGCGCAGCTGACGTACATATATGTATATGTATGTATGTACCATGGCAGGTGCACATGGGCGTATATCGCTCATTTGACCAACGAAACTTCAAGCAACCGTGAAATGAGTACAACCAATGTATTCAGCATCGCAGCCGGAATTGTTTGGTACCTGAATGGTTGAAATCGGTTAAGGTACGCACGTGCCACCTTCATTTCAGCTTGCGTGCTTGCTAATTGAACATTTACCTTGTAAGGGGTATATGTCATATTTTTGACAACTTGTGATGTTTCGGATAAAACGGTCCAATCGTGCATATCCACTGCTCAATATGACTTGAAACAGAGTGGGTGCATGCCATGCACTGAACCACGGTAATACATCTCCATGCATGGCAGATTCCTACCACTTTTCAAACTTTTTAGATTTCATGAACCCTACGTCTTGACCAGTGAACCCTACGTGTTGTCCAGTGAACCCTACGTCTTGCCACTTGTACCCTACGTCTTGTCCAACCCTACGTGTCGCCGAACCTTACGTCTTGACCGGCCCTACGTCTTGGCCAGGTACCGCACCTAAACATTGGGGGGTGCACGTAAGTTGCACCTAGTAAATTTTGAAAAAACCCTGCCACACACAGTGTGCAAATGAGCGCAAGGCCTTGTGATTTTGTCCGCATTTTACGTATGTTTGACACGCGTAGGAAACAACTGATTGTCCTGTTCTTACTTTTTTCCTTTTATTTCGTCACAAATGTTTGTTGTCGTTTTACATTTCTTAAGTATTGGTCGCACAATGACTTTATAAGAATTGGTCAAATTTTTTTCCTGAATCGTAAAGAGAGAAAGTGACTGGGTGGTGACGTTGCGTTAAGCAATCGCACACAAAGCATGTAGTAAAGAGAATGTTTCAGACCTGCGCCAGCGTGGTTGATCTGCTGGATTATTTTCAGGTGAAAATGTTTTGTGAGAATCACAAATAGCACAGTGGTTAAGAGTGACTGAACGTGAAAATCAGGATTGATTTGATGAATTCTTATATGGTCATTGTGCGACCAATACCAAGTGTATTGGTCACACAATGACTATATAAGAATTGGTCAAATTTTTTTCCTGAATCGTGAAGAGGGAAAGTGCCGGGGCAATGACGTTGCGTTGCGTGATCGCACACAAAGTATGTAGTAAAGAGAATGTTTCAGACCTGCGGCAACGTGGTTGATCTGCTAGATTATTTTTAGCTGAAAATGTTTTGTCAAAAATACAAGTAGCATAGTGGTTAAGGTTGAACCTGAAGATCAGGGTAGATGAATTCTGATTTAGTCATTGTGCGACCAATAGCACTGAGTACTCTTTATATTATCTGACCCACTTTAATTTTCGGGTTACGGTATAATCGCATGCACATGGTCACGTGAGTCATGTGTCCACCGCTTTTCAGCCAATCAGCGCAAAGAACACAAACTCCACTTGTCAGCACGGCACGTGCGTATATGCACTTCATTCGGTAAAGTTTGAACATGCGGTCACTGAACAAAGCTGAATCGAGCCTATTGACAGCATGTACTCAACAGCTTGTGACGGCTATTCTGCATTTTAAGGCAATTTGACGCAGGTCACCAGCTGCTTACAGTATGTGCTCTTTTGCGATATTGTCTTATTTGTTGTCATGATCTAATCATGTCATCATTTGTCAAGCCCATTACAGAGTGCGTTTGGTGTGACCTTCGGGTGTGCAAACAGATAAGACCGACCTGCTTCATGCGTGCTGACGTAACGCGTTGGCGTTGGCACAAAAGTTCCGGGATTTGGAGGAGGTGAAACCTAGCGTGAAAGTGAGGCCATACAATATCATGGGTATGTTTTGGGCTTGACATGATCTGTATCTCTGCGTCTATGCAGCTCGCGTTTGCCTATGTCGAAGTTTGTCCTATGTCGTGTTTGTGCGCGGCGAAGCTATTGTGTTATTGCAGCATTATTTTATGGCATCCGTGGGGCGCGCGTGATTATTAATATCGTAATAGTGCAGTCATCAGCGGGTTACTGTGAGTGTGCTTATAAAGCTTCTGCATAAAATGTCTTATGTGCACAGGGTACAACCATCATGTAACTTTTGAGAACTTTGAGAGTTGGTTTCATGTGACTGCAAAAAAATAATGAAAAAACCATGAAGCTCATTAGGAGAAGAATGCTGACAAACTTTTCTGACATGCCGATTACTGACACAAATATAGCCCATGGACGCATATGAGAGGTACGTTTGTAATTTCAAAGTTAAAAAATTATATTCTTGCTCTACCCACCACCATCAGTGCAACACCTAGGGCCTTGTGGCACCCAGTTTGTCTGTCCGACCAACCACCAATGTTACAACGAAGAGCTCAGACTCGGCGGCAGTATATTTGACGCGTTCTACGTGTATCGCGCACGTTGCGCACCAATTGATGCCGGTTAGTGACACGACCAAGCAAAAGTTAGACACGAATAACAATCATCAGAACATGCGCTGATGACCAAAAGCCACAAAAAATAGGATCACTTCTAATTGATAAAATGCGGGTTGCAGGCCGATGTGACCCGCAACCCGCACGCACGCTACCCGCACGCAGCACTACGAAGGCAACTTTGCGTGCGGGTTGCGGGTCATGGCCTGGCCCGCAACCCGCATCTTTTTGATCAATCTTTAATCCACATCTTCATCACATCACTTTCCATTCCAACGACTAACTACAGTAACCCATACCAAACTTGTCCGTTGACCCCACCCATCTATACTACTAAAACAGGAACACGTATTTATGCATGCATGTATGTATGTATGTATGTGTGTGTTTGTGTGTCTGTGGCCCCTCCCTCGGAGGTGCGGACGGGTCAATTTTCACGGGTAGCTTTGGGTATGCTAACGGGTCTTCGGGGGGGGGGGGGTGTGGCACGGCGCGGGCGCGGCGCTGTAGCCGGGCCGTAGGCACGGGTCCCGTCTAGTCACATCACTAATTTACGAAATTCAAAATCAATTTCCACTGATCTTTCCACCGAACTCCCCACGGAACTTTCCACTGACCTTGCCACTCAACGCCCCTCGTTTCGTGAATTCCACCCTACCAATGTACCAAAGCTAACCTTCAAGAACTTCACCACACTGACGTTTACCCACCGAAATCGATCCACTAACATGGCCGTACGGGAACAAATCACCCCAATATTGACGCACTATCTGTGCATGGAAATCAGGATTTCCAAAGCAAAATTCAAATCTCTGAGGTGTGGTTCGGTAGGTTAACGAAACATTTATCATTTACAAAAGATCTAATGTTTTATCGAGCTACCGTAACCCGCCTCCTATATCACGCCCCAGTGATTTTGAATTTCTCTTGTCATTCCTGATCATCATGTGCAAATGTGCGTCAATATCGGACAGTTTTGTTCCCGATAGACCATCTTGGCGGATCGATTTCGGTGGGTTATCGCCTTTGGTGAAGTTCGTCAAAACTAATGTTCTTGATCTCGATGCCAACAAACGATACAAATGAAAAAAACGAGGTCGAAAACGAAAAAACCGAGGTCGAAAGCCAAAAAACAATAGCGGCGGGGCCTCTTTAAGGAGTTGCAGTTGTGCTGAACTTTTCGCTTTTCGCGTTTGTCAGAGGGCTGCCTAAAGCACACCACAGATTTTATTTCAGTACGGCGGCAAAACGCCCGTGGTGTGAAGGTGATTTGACATGTAAACGGCAGTCATACACATGCGATGGCTTGGAGATCGTGATAATCATGCTTTATTTTGTTGAATTCTCATGTTCGCATTTTCTTGGTGTACGTACACGCAGTATGCACATGCACATGTGTGGTGGTGAGTGACCATCAAAGTCGTAGCTGCTTGTTCGGGTACATCTGTTCACCACCTTTTATAAAGTAACCGACGTTGTATCCTGTACACATAATATTTTTGTGCAGAAGCTGAATCAGCGCACTCACGGTAACCAACTGATGATTTGACTGGTACGGTATCTGCAATAACGCAATTGCTTTGCCGCACACAAACACGATTAGACGAGATGCTTAGACACAGAGATACAGATCATGTCAAGCTCATAACATGCCCATGATATTGTATGGCCTCACATTCACATTTAACACTAGGCTTCACCTACCCCAAATCCCGCAAAATTTACGCCAACGTAAAAGCATGACGTCAACAGACATGAAGCAGATTGATCTTATCTGATCACGCACCCGAAGGTCGCACTAAATGCATTTTGTAGTGGGCTTGACAAATGCTGACCTGAGCCAATATAATCATAAGAAAAATAACTGAATTACAACAATGCTGAGGTGCTGTGAATACATTTGATTACATTATACGTAATATATGTACAGTATATGTGAACATATGCGCGCAATGTACCTACCAACAGAAGTGAACAGATCCAACATTCGCTCATGCCTGCCAATTTCAGTCTCGCCTACGGCATTGATTAGCTGATGACCACATGATGAAGCAACAATCTCGCAAAACAACACACCACGTCGCGCTCTGTTCAATTTAGGCATGGGCACAATACCCAATACCCAATACCTGGTATTGGGTGTGGTATTGGGTACCCAATACTGACCCAATACCTGGTATTGGTATTGGGTATGGGTGGGTGCGACTCCTAGGCAATACCAAAATGACCAGAGGTCGCAATCGGGCCGGGCCGGGGTTTCTGAAGCCGAAGCTTCTGAAGTGACTTATGTATTTTACTGAAAAACTAAGGATTTTTTGTCAAAAATACTAAAATTTCTGACGGATTCGGCAGGTAATGATCAGTATTGTCTATCTGACGACTTTTTCATGGAAAACAATGAATTTTCAGCCAAAAAATAGGTTAAAAAAATCGCGAAAGTTATGACAATAATTGGGTTAAAATCTGAGCCAAAAATTCGGGCCGGGCCCGGCACCCCGGCCTGAGAGGACAATACATCCTTAATTTTTTCTTCAATTTTTAGTTAATTTACATCATATCGCTCTTTCGTGCAGGATTGTGTTGAGTGGCCCGGAGGTGTTTGCGTTATGATTTGGGGACCGGAGTGACATGCGATAAAATAAAATGTAAGATGGGACTGTTTTCATGCACATTCCGCAATATATTTTATTTATGGTCTTTTTCTTCGATTTGTGAAAATAAAAGAACAAAATAATAAAAAATCAGATTGACAGATTCCTGCTGACCAGAAGTGGAGATTATTGGTATTATTATCATCGACATGCAATAATCGAGGGCCCACCCACCACCATCAGTGCAACACCTAGGGCCTTGTGGCACCCAGTTTGTCTGTCCGACCAACCACCAATGTTACGACGAAGAGCTCAGACTCGGCGGCAGTATATTTGACGCGTTCTACGTGTATCGCGCACGTTGCACACCAGTTGACGCCGGTTAGTGACACGACCAAGCAAAAGTTAGACACGAATAACAATCATCAGAACATGCGCTGATGACCAAAAGCCACAAAAAATAGGATCACTTCTAATTGATAAAATGCGGGTTGCAGGCCGATGTGACCCGCAACCCGCACGCACGCAACCCGCACGCAGCACTACGAAGGCAACTTTGCGTGCGGGTTGCGGGTCATGGCCTGGCCCGCAACCCGCATCTTTTTGATCAATCTTTAATCCACATCTTCATCACATCACTTTCCATTCCAACGACTAACTACAGTAACCCATACCAAACTTGTCCGTTGACCCCACCCATCTATACTACTAAAACAGGAACACGTATTTATGCATGCATGTATGTATGTATGTATGTATGTGTGTGTTTGTGTGTCTGTGGCCCCTCCCTCGGAGGTGCGGACGGGTCAATTTTCACGGGTAGCTTTGGGTATGCTAACGGGTCTTCGGGGGGGGGGGATGTGGCACGGCGCGGGCGCGGCGCTGTAGCCGGGCCGTAGGCACGGGTCCCGTCTAGTCACATCACTAATTTACGAAATTCAAAATCAATTTCCACTGAACTTTCCACCGAACTCCCCACGGAACTTTCCACTGACCTTGCCACTCAACGCCCCTCGTTTCGTGAATTCCACCCTACCAATGTACATACAGTAACTCAATACGTAACCGTAAACAGCCATTGCTCAAGCTCAGCGATGTAGTTGGGAGGGGGTATGGGAGGTATTACACATACCCCCTCCCAAACTGGCCAGCTAAGGTAGCTTCCTTGCTCCGGTCATCAAGTAAAAAAGTGTTAATTTTAGTGCCAAAATGACCATTTTATGGGCCAAAAAGGTCAAATTCGTTCCAATTTTCTCACACGTTCACAAAAATACGCATTTTAAGGCTTATTTTAGCATAATTCGACCAATTTTTATAGCCCTGTTTTTGACTTCTGGACCAATACCCCCAAATCGGGGTACCCGGCTAGCTAGCTAGCTCTCTTGTGCCGGACTCCTCCAGCTAGCTAGCTTTCTTGCTCGGACCAACTACATCACTGCTCAAGCTGTACATGTTTACCAACCATAACTCGATCTCAACTACCGTAACCCATCTATCGTTATAGGCGATTGCGCCAAAGAGAATATGTGTGGTGGTTCGACACCATTGTGTCAGTCAAACGTGGCGTTATGCTCCCGACTGACTGTGGAAGAACTACGTTTGACATGGTGCCAGAAACCGTACGTGTGCTTTGACGCCACATTTTGGGTGAGTTCAATGGTAAACGCATGCTTGTCGCTTTCCTTCGCCTATTAAATAATCCTTTAAATAATCCTATATACATTGTACCTACCGCTGGCGGATCCAGGTGCTCCCAATCCCAAGGGCTTTCGCTCCCGCACCCTTTGGTCCAGTGACCCCTGAACGGGGGCATCATTTCGGAGAAATAAGGAAAAAGGACCGCTAAATTAACTACAATTATAACTCTAATACACCCCAATCTTCCAAAAATTAGGCGCGTCGCGCACTGATGCACCCATTTCCCTGAAAGTTCACTGTCGCGCGCGCAACATTTACAAAATTTTCGCGCGCCACGCGCGAATGCTTATATTTTGTATGGTATTTGGCTTAAAATCGCCCAATTATAAACCAGCATTATAAGAAACGATTTCTGAAACATCAAAGATGCACTAGATCCAAGTGACTTTTGGGAGATATGACTCCCCTGGCCAAAAACTGGATCCGCCACTGAATCCTATGTACCTATGTACATGAGGCCGCCCTCTGACAAACGCGAAAAGCGAAAAGTTTTTCAGCGTAGTCATCAGCGCACCCCAAACAGCCTCTGAAACATTTTGTTTGAGCATCACTGTGGTTTAGGCCCATGGTTAAACCGTGCCCGCCGCTATTATTTTCGAGTTATGGACTTCGGTTTTTTTATTTTAATCTTTAGTTGGCATGGGATGAAGAACATTAACCTTCAAGAACTTCACCACACTGACGTTTACCCACCGAAATCGATCCACTAACATGGCCGTACGGGAACAAATCACCCCAATATTGACGCACTATCTGTGCATGGAAATCAGGATTTCCAAAGCAAAATTCAAATCTCTGAGGTGTGGTTCGGTAGGTTAACGAAACATTTATCATTTACAAAAGATCTAATGTTTTATCGAGCTACCGTAACCCGCCTCCTATATCACGCCCCAGTGATTTTGAATTTCTCTTGTCATTCCTGATCATCATGTGCAAATGTGCGTCAATATCGGACAGTTTTGTTCCCGATAGACCATCTTGGCGGATCGATTTCGGTGGGTTATCGCCTTTGGTGAAGTTCGTCAAAACTAATGTTCTTGATCTCGATGCCAACAAACGATACAAATGAAAAAAACGAGGTCGAAAACGAAAAAAACCGAGGTCGAAAGCCAAAAAACAATAGCGGCGGGGCCTCTTTAAGGAGTTGCAGGGGGTTGGCTAAGATTAAATAAGTCGGGGGAACTGCAAATAGAGAGACAAATATAAATATGCGCACGTGATTTAATTTCTCTTCAATTTCGTTTTTCATTCTTGTCAGCAGCAAATTCTAGCCAGCAATTGTGTTATAGCAACATTCTTGCTGATAAAATATGCGGGAAGTCTTCCAACGTGTACGGGGGGACAAGATGTACAGACCGGCAACGTGTACCGGCGACGTGTACGGCAAAATATACATATAGGGGCAACGTGTACGGTTCTAAAAAATTACAAGTTCTATGTTCGCGCATAACTGTGCTACGCATGAATGTCAGACGCCGGAATCGACTGTTTGGTACTCCGTGTATCTCCAGCAAGCAAAATGTAAGCGAATGGCAGAAATGAACGCTCAAATAAACGCGTATGGTTACGAAGTCACATTGTTTTTGTTCATCGGACATGAGATTTCCACTGCATGCACATTCGGAACGTTTTCGTCAAAGAAGTTTAAAAAATTTCTTGTTCTAAAAAAGTTTCTTTCTCTAAAAAAAGTTGGTCACTTTTTTACAATAAAAATTAAGCACAGGATATTTTCGACTTTTCGGCTCCAAGACACCCACAATTTGGCCAATTAACCCCCCAAAACGCAAGAAATTTCGCCAGGAGCCGCGTACGTCTCTACTAATACGTTGGTTTCTCACTGATTTGGTGTTTAGATGCATAATGATTCCTCGCTTCGTGTGCACACCTAATGCCAAAAATGTTCGTTTTGGTACATATTTAGGGAATTCTATGTCTTGAGGTTGGGAAACTTTCTAAAAAAATGTTTTCCAGAAAAAGAAGAAAAATTTGGAAAAACTTTTTTACATCTCTGGTTTTTCGTACCTGAATGATCAGAATCGATCCACAGTGGTGCGCAGTAGGCCATATCTTGAGCAAGATAGTGAGACACAAACACTATGTGGATGCATGTCATTATATTGACATGCCATGCACGTTGCCTCACACGCGACTGGACAACAGATAAAGAAGATTAAAGACACCAAATCTTGAACCCTCCGCGCAAACATGGGTGCCTGTCGCATCGAAACTTTGGAGCAATCTGAATGTGGAGCGACAGGAGCGCACTAGGGCCTCACTGAGATTGGCTGCAATTCTGTCGCTGACGGTGATAAGTCCTTTGGACTTGGGGTAACTTGGGAGAAATCGCTGAACTATGAATTGTTAGTTAATGGATTATCATGTAATCTCTCCTATGTGTATTCACTTTACGGAGCTCAGATCTATAAAAAATTTATGCCCATTTATGGAATGGCACATTTATGCCCGAATGGAATTTTGCACATTTTTGCAAAATCGGTCACACGCAATTTCTCTTTCATTAGAACGTGGAGGAAGGGAACAAACCAGCCAGCAGCAACACAAAGTGCCATGAGCTGGTGGACGGACTATAGCTAGTGCACGCCCGTGGTGCAGAGCAGCCAGTTTCGACCAATCCATTTGAACATTTGCCAGGTGCGCTTCGTGCGCTTGATTTCTGGTGGGTGACATCGCGGGGTTTCGTTTCGACCATCGATTTCGTTGCAGTTCGTTTCGTTGTCGCCACTCGACTATTGTAGACCGGTTGTAGCATCGAATTGTCTATTGAGTTGAAGATGAGAGAGAGGCTCGTTGGCGATTGGTAGGCCAGTGTTGGAGTGTTGTACTGGAGGTGATACGGCCTCCAGGAGTTGCAGCCAGTGGACACGATCATTCCTCCCCCTCTCGACCAGCCATTGACGACGTGCCGAACACGATTCGATCAATTTCGCGCGACAGTTGAATGTTAAAATTCAATTTCCGGCCAAATTTTCAGGAACACGTCACAAAATGTGCATTTTTTTCAGACTGCACTTCAGGCAGTACAAATTTGTGTGTCAGACCGCACAACAAGCGGCTGCACTACAAGGGACATTGGACTTCTTTTTCACAATTCACTATTGCCGCAGGTTCACTCGATCAGGTTATGCCACGTGTCGCGACGAAAGAAATGGATTCATTTAATATATTCACAAAATACACAAGTCCGAACTGCACTGCAACTAAACATGCAACGTAAGATCACACATTATAAGCGTTCACAAGCTGTTATCAGTCATGTGAGTGTTCTAAGCTCACATGCTGCCTAGTCACAACATTAGCCTACACAAAAATGTCACAACAAACACAAGCACAAGAAATCTTTTCGGAAATACTTTCGTGTAGATCCCGAATTGCTTCGAACATAAACGATCACGTCAACACAACAGTCTAAATAAGATTATGGCGTCCTATTTCTGAGCACAAACAATCTTTTGTACAGAACCACAGGCACAATAATGTTTTGCGCAGTTGCGTGCAAATACTCCAACCCGTACAATGGCCGAGGCAAATGGCCTGGCCGCAATCTCGTTTTTACGAAGAGGCTTCTTGTGGACCGAAGCGACAACGTTCGATTGTTCACCAACAATTAAGAAGGTTAGTTGGAAAATGGCTTGGTTTGGTGAACAAGGTTGACTAATTGGAGAGCTGCAGCACGCTACCACAAAGACGTGGTACGCGATCAGATCAGGAGTAACTATATGCACGTATGGAACCTTGACGAAGAGTCTCGGTCAGAGTCGGTAACCTTTCGGTTCATCAAGTTTTGCTTCACTTACCAAAAACGCCACATAATTCCCGATTTGCCAGTCAACCTGAGACCACATTTGCAGGAAGCCGGCACCCTTGTGGTCAAAAACGTACGTAGCGGGAGAAATCGGCCAACGTTTCGACCATCTCAAACAAAATCTCCCGTATCGGGACCAGATGACCCCGACGGCGTCATGACCTTTACCCGACCATATACCCCACTCATTTATTTAGACTTTGGTTCTCACGCTCGGCTTCACTTTGAAAGATAACTGGATGCTGCGGTAGTTTCGGTTCTAGCTGTCGTCATATGTACTCGCACATTCCCAGGATGACAGGCCGAGGAAAGTAAACAAAGTTTCCAGATGTTTTTGGTGAACTCCGCTCAGCTTCACTTTGAAACGTAACTGTGGATGCTGCGGTGGTAACTTCGGATCCAGCTGTCGTCATGTGTGCTCATGTGTCAAGTGTCGGGCAGGGTTGGGCAAAAAAAATTTTTTTTTAAATTTTTTTTTAGAAAAAAAGGCTTTTGAAAAATTGGGAACAAAATGTTCAAAACGTCCAAAATGGTCTTTTTGGGGGTTATTTTTTGTCAGTTTTTCTCAAGGGTCGAAAAATTTTCTTCACAAAATCACTTTTGGGGATACCCCATCGGGTCGGTCATATACGACTGATTCAGCGACCCGACAAGTATTTCTGCAGCTTTATATTCTCAATTCTGTATGGTTTATGAGTGAATCTTGCTTATTCGACCACAAACTGTTGTGTCTGATACCACAGAGCAGCAATCATAGGTCCATAACAAGCCGGCCACAAC
>JASAMV010001381.1:0-10101 GCA_030248065.1 Rhynchonema sp. JSB1_4
CATATCTAAATTTAGTGTCCAATTATCCATAGGCCAAAAATGTTTAGTTTTAGCCGCAATTTTCGGTAGCCGCACCCTGCTGTACGAGATGGTTGGTAAAAAGATTTGAACACAGGTACGTTTTGTTGTTGTTTTTTTTAACTTTTATTCGGGTAGCTACATACCAAATATATAAATATCCAAAAACGCCTTTCACGTTCAGCATAGTTACAACTTTTCTTAAATCAAATTTCATACCATTTTGGTATGTTCATAATCCCGAATTGTTCGCCACTTACTTTTCTTTCAAACTCAAAATAATGTATGGTGAGTAATTCGGGACTCGTAAGGGGCATGGGCTTTACAACTCCTGGCATAAATCCAAAAATAATGGTCGCCCGAATTTGTAAGGCCTGTGCAACAACCTCCTTCCATCCGCATAGTGCCTTGTCACCTCCTGCATAAATCCACCGGTGGCATGAGTTTACAAGGCATTGTGCATTCAGATTTAAATCCCCGTGCGTGATCCATGTTTACCACCACTCCACTTATTGGTGATCCAATCACAAGTGGCTTATGTTCTTTATTGTTTAGTGTAAATTACAATGTTATAATTACAGGCGTTCCATTGATGTCGAACCCACGGTGAACCTCAAGTCTCGTCACACATGCACCCCTCCTCAACGCTCACTCACTCCACGTCGGTGACTTTCAAATCCGTTCTCGGCTCGGACCACAGAACATGCACATTGTCTATGTGTTGCCGTCACGAACGATCATTTCGTCGTCACATTGTGCAATGGCCCAGGACAGGCCGTAACCCCGTCGGCTAACATCAATCAATCCAACATCAAACATTGGCCGCATTCAGTTGTCTCCGGGGCAGTGACCGATATGATCCAAAAAATGTCCATTATTATGATCACTTGACCTATATCTGCAGTTATGGACATGCCAGTTTCTTCTCTAATGACTTATCCAGAGTGTTATCCGAGCCAGCTCATATTATATTCTACTTTTCGGGTCCGTTTGGTGCAATCCAACATTCAACTTTCGTCAAAAGTTTATCGTCGTTTTCTCCAACATCAACTAAGGGGTGCATGTGAAGCTTGAGGGGATAAATGGGTTCTTTTATTTTTCTGTAGTTTTGTATGCAATCATCCAAGTGCCAATTTAATGGCCGCTCTAATATTTGGAGTTTTAAATTTTTGTTCTAAGCTAATAGCTTCGCTAAGATTAAAAATTATGTTCGTGCCTTTATTGTGCGTGCCTTTATTAAATCGCATTTTCTTAAAAATTTGAGTGCATTTTTGTATTCGGCATTATTTTCATTGTATTCGGCATTATTGTCACTAATAAGGTGCCTAAATTTTATGTTTTTATTTTCGATTTGTGCCAGTTGCTGACTTTGCTGTGTAACTGTAGTGTCGTAATCTCTTTAATTTTTTTCTATCTAGGCTTTTATGTTGACACAAGTGTCAACATTCCCTAAAACCGTGGATAGTGTAACAGCCACTTTTAGTACGCCAGTACTGTAACCCTATTATTATTTTTAGTAGGCATATTTGCGTGTGCGAACACGCCACCGTATGTTTTGACGTGATTCTTCTGACGTTATTTCACTCCGGTTTTGTGTAGTTTTAGCAAGCTACCAGATCAGTACCCACCCGGCTCTTTGTGTAATTTTCACAGTTTTTGTATCCTGATTTTGTATTGGTTTTCATCACAATATTTTAGTCTGATCTACATAAAACTATAATATGGTTCGTAACTCGCGCTTTCTTAAATAATAGAGTTAGGTAACGAAACACATTAAGTAACTAAACATGGTACCCTAAAGTAACTCGCTAACAGTAGTATCGGTGAAACATCAGGTGTTTCCGATCTGAAGAGACATTGACTGTTAGCTGACGTTGCAAGCAGACATGACTAGGCCTATTGCTTCATAGCTCCAGCCATAGGAGGTAACTCAAAAAATATCGGTTGCAACCAGTTTTTGATGGGGCAGTGTGATACGGTAACGCCACCGGAAAATGCGGCATAGTGGTGTGTGACACCCCACACACTCTGTGGTGCCGGTGGAACATCGAGTTTCCTGCCAGCGCTGCACGCAAACACGCACACAACAATCCAATATATAGTTTTAGCAAAACATCACCCAGCCTGCCGTTTGAGCGTCTATGCTTACGCACATGAGTACGACTCACGAAACGTTTCACTCTCGTTCTCGGGGTTGCTGAGTCCGATTGAGCTGCAAGATTCAGATATGATGGACAAGCGGTTGGGGTTTGTTGTGTTAATAAATGACGCAAAATAAAACACGCAGGAAAAGTAACGGAAGAAAAAAACCACGCAAGAACAGGGAAAATCAGGGTTTCAACGGCGAGGCTTGCATTTAAACATGACAATAGGTTATCGGAGTACTATAACTACCGTAACCATTGAAACATCAGGTGGCCGGGAAATTCCCACCGTCTAAACATCACCCCTAGACATCTAGTCAAAAAGAGCCGCAAGAGCAAACAACAAGCTATAAGCAACAAGCAACAACAAGCAACAAGCCGCAATAAGATGTTCATTTTGTTTCTGAAGCGAACCGGTGCCCATTACAGTCCAAATAAAAACTTTGGATACCGCACCCATGCCTATATATGTACCTACGTATGTACATGCAGCACTGAACCACACAGAGCCACATGCACAAACAACAAGCTCGTAAACTCAGTAAGGTGTTTGGTTTGTTTCTGAAGCGAACTGATTCCCCATGCAGTCCAAATAACCACTTTAGTTACCGTGCCATCAATGTGCATGCATCACCAAGCCAAACAGATCCGCATAAGCAAACAACAAGCTCGTGCACCCAAAAAGGTGTTCGGTTTGTTTCTGAACAAACTGGTGCCCCATTGAGTTCAATTCAAAACTTTAGATACTGTACCTATGTACATGTGTATACACCACGTGGCCAAACAGAGCCGCATGAACAAACAACAAACATCGCGCACCCAATAAGATGTTCAGTTTGTTTCTGAAGCGATCTGGTGCCATTTACAGTCCAAATCAAAACTTTAGATACTGTACCTATACCTAAGTATACTGTATGAGTGTATACAGCACCGAGCCAACAGAGCCTCATGAACAAACAACAAGCTCGTGCACGCAAAGTTTTACGAAGTGGATCACCTGCGCTGGCGTCTGCACCTGTGTTTTACATCAATATCATCAAGTCCAACCAGAGCCGCAAAGCATACAATATGATTGTGTACCCTACAACTTGACTTTCCGCTTTTATGGCAATCACGCATAAATATTAGCGTTCCGGTGTCTAAACGGCTTGCCCTTGGACTCTAGGTGAGTTGGGCGGTTCTGTCGCGCGCGCGGAGATTCTAGGTGCATTTAGGCGGTTCGATAGCGCGCGTGTAGTATCTAGGTGCATTTAGGCGGTTATATCGGGCGCGTGTAGAATATAGGTGCATTTAGGCGGTTCTATCGCGCGCTTGTAGAATCTAGGTGCATTTAGGAGGCTCTGTCGATCGTGATTAAAATATAGGTGCGTTTAGGCGGTCTCCCAGCGCGTGCTTAGCATCTAGGTGCATCTAGGTGCATTTAGGCACATTTAGGCAGAATCTAGGTTCGTGCCTAAGCGCACCTAGATTATGCATTTTTTTGGTCATTTATCGTCAACACTCTGGTTTTCCAATGGGTCATCCTCTGAGTTGTGTAGTCAGCGATCTCTATATGTTCGCCCTCGAAGAGACACTTCTCTCCGACCCCGACATCACTCAACCAATGTGCTTCGGTCGATTTGTCGATGACACTCTTATGGTGTTCAAATGTGCAGCCGATGTGCAACAATACGTTGATAAAGCGAACAGTATATTCCAGACCATTCAATTCACTGTTGAACGCACGGTCAACGTTCGTCTCAACTTTCTCGACATCAACATCACGCAACGTAACAGTCACATTGAAACATTGAAAGGTGCTGGATCACTGCTACACAGAGAAACAACTGAGAGTTATGGAGTCCGCCTTTATTCGTGCTCGTGACCCACACATCAACCGAGCACTGAAACACAACAACAACCAATAACAATACCAAAATGCCACTTGTTTATCTGACTGTTTTGCTCCCTGTTTGCGTCTTCTAAAGTGATATAGTTTTTTTTGTGACAACCAGTTCCTATCTTCTCTTTGTTGTTTTAGCCCTGACGAGGGTTCCATTGAGTACCGAAATTTCGTCAATATATTCTGTGTATTGTGATTTGGTGCTGTTCGTCTGTCAAAGGCACACAACAACATGATTGCATTACGGCACTGTCATCCCGGCAACATCAAAATTATACTACACTACGTAACCAGATATAGAAAACAATCATGGAAATACAACCTACTTAGCATAAAACTAGTTTATTAAAACATAATTAAGAAAACTCGCCACAGCTATCTAAACTGGGCAGTTATGACTCCCCATTTTACAAACACCCAGTTTTCCATAAAGCCATAAAGCCGAATTTTATTTTTTATTTTTATTCTTTTTCATTCTTTATAACTTTTATCCACTTTATAACTTTTATTGTCCACAGCCTTCAATATCATATGTACGTCTTTAAACTATTTTATTTCGTTTCCTTTTATGATATCCTTTTTCTTTTCTAAATCACAATAGTACTACAAACTAACAAATTTTGAAAAAAAAATTTAAAAATAATTTGCTAGACATTTATTTTTTTACTAAGTGAGTTTCACATGGCGTTTGTGCTATTCGACTGACGAGCTGGGGGGGGCACAACGTCACGCCCATGGTCTCGAATACCCCGCGAAACCTAGGCGTAGACAAGACTCCAAATTAATTTTTTTTCAATAATTTGCTAAATACAACAGTTGCGCAATGCTCTCGCATCCATTTCAGTCCAGCGAGGCAATTTTAAGCGTTTTTTCTTCTGATTTTGTGCTAAAATTTGACGGAGTGCAAACAGAAAAATTGGGCAGACAAATTGCAACCTGCAACGGGTGATTTGAGCACAAAACAAGCAGTAAATCTTAGGTTAATCAGTTTTCAGCACTCTTTTACATTTTTGTCGGATTTGGACCATTTGGATCATGAACAAACTGAGATTGTTACATAAGGTAGCTAAGAGTGAGAAGTTCTTAGCACCTCGGGTGATTATGGAAAACTTATGGGGCCTTTGATCTTATTGTGTCTCTGCACTACTTTGCGCTTTCATACTGATTGTATCAGTCTGATGCCTAAGGTGGCAGGATCTCTGAACTTAAGACAAGAATCGAATCACCATAACAAAATAGTTCAGTTCCCTTCCATGGCACACTTCGGTAACTACCGTTACCTCGTCGATGGGTCCCATAAGGTCCAATGTCTGAGCCCAAAACATTGATTCTTATAATATAATTCCAAGATCTTAGCAGGCATACAACATGTCCCCAAAAGGTTTTCTAATCATGTATGAGTTCCACATAGGCTCTCTGTACATAACACTAGCAATCAGTTGGTGCTTTTCGCAGAATTCGTTAACGGCACGTCTGACAGATCCATTTTGGCGTGTGCCATCTTCACAGAGTTGGTAGTCCTGTGGAATTGACTCAGTGTGATCGATGTAATCATGCCCAGCTAAAAGTCCACCAGGGCGTATTTTTTCCCACCATTGCGAAATATCAGCTGACACGGCACACACATCGTGGCGCGCATCGATGTAAACAAAGTCGAGGCTAGATGCATTGAACTGAAACATGGTCGGTCTGAAATATTCATTTTCATCCTGCGGCGAGTTGGGAATTACAATTTTCATTCCGTATATATATATATATATATATATCTTTGTGAACAAAAACGGAACAAACAAAGAACGCTGTGTCTTTGATTGGGATACGAAACCAGCTACTCCGCCTTACCGGATAACTTCTCTACCACTGAGCTATCCAAGGGCTTATGCATATTAGTTGTGTTAACAGCAGGTCGTCGCACATCGCAACGTCGATTTCTGGCTTGTCAATTCAGGAAAATTTAATGATGCACTCTCATGCAAGCAGCAATGTGAAACTTTGTCTTTGCTTCATAACGCACTTTATTCCAATGGCACACGTAAACCACGTAACCAACTCTGAAGCTCACGAGCACAAGCACACAGGAAATGCGCTGTTAAAATGCGTGTAGACAAAATACAATGAATCAAGTGATATTTTGTAATGTCACGTTACACTGCTTTGCATTCCAAAGCCACATGGGGATTCGTCACTACATCCTCCCCCTTCAGAAGAATGATTCTAAAGTATACTCTGAAAAAGTCAAATTCAATAGATCGAAAAAAGTTTAGTCCAATGTCCCCATTTTCTTCGTCGTCTTTCATTCATTCAAGTTTTTCCGTTTTGAGACTCAAAACACTTTCGTGGCAGTTCACATTTCGCTGGATGCCACATATAGTGACAATAATCCAGGACGGTTTTTCAATCAATAGAACAACGTGGGTTATTGCGTTACACTACTGCTTAGCTGCTTATGTAGCGAACACGTGATTATGCATTGGGGATTAGTCTCCACATTTCGTCAAATCTACATATTATTGCCGTTGAATTCTATTCTTTTGTTCTATATTTCCGTTACTCGTTATTATAGCGTAAAAGCGTGCTGTTGAAGTCGACTTCAGGTTTTTTTCGTGCAAAAAGCGGTAACGAAACAGCCAGCTAGATTGCTGGGCCTGTCTTTCATGGTTTTGTGTTGACTTGTGGTAAACCAGGTGCTTAACTACATTGTTGCAGGGAAGCGTGGTGACTGGATAGTCACCAGGATCCGTCCGTGCCGTCCGTGTTGCGATCGTGAGGCGCGTGGAATTGGCTCCTGGGCTGACTCGCACGTTGAGACGGTACATCGACGTAGTCGAACATTGATCAGCCCAGGGAGCTGTCAATATGAAACCGCAAGTTGGTGATGTCGTATTGCTGGACGACGGTAACGTGCCAAGAGGGTGTTGGCGATTATCGAGAATCGTACGTTTGTTCCATGGTGACGACGGAGAATGTCGTTCAACTGAAATCGTTGTATCGAATGGCAACTTGTTGAAGTGATCAATCAGCATACTGACGTCTCTGTTACTGCACGAAAACGAAACAGAGCAGACGGAAGACGAACGTGCTGTTTCGCAAGTCGAGAAGTAAAGTGAGTCTTAGGCACAACCGTTGCGACGTTCGGAACGGTTGAAGGCCAAATCAAATGTCGTGCAGAGGTGATTTGCTCTCAAGGGGGGTAGAATGGCGTTGTTCTTTGTTTGCCAGTTCGCTATTTGGGCCAACGTCGTGTATCGTACTATGTGCTTATCGTATTGTATCGCATCGTACGGTTGGTTCTACGTCAGGTTGGTAACTCGTTTCAACAGCGTTGGCCTCATCATCTGTCCTTGTCCAGTTCTACGTCTACGCTTATACAGTTCTACGTCTACGCTTATCCATTTCTCGTCTACAACTAACGAACAGTCCACTGAAAGAAGAAAGAAGGCTTGAAAACTTGAATGAATGAAAGACGACGAAGAAAATGGGGACATTGGACTAAACTTTTTTCGATCTATTGAATTTGACTTTTTCAGAGTATACTTTAGAATCATTCTTCTGAAGGGGGAGGATGTAGTGACGAATCCCCATGTGGCTTTGGAATGCAAAGCAGTGTAACGTGACATTACAAAATATCACTTGATTCATTGTATTTTGTCTACACGCATTTTAACAGCGCATTTCCTGTGTGCTTGTGCTCGTGAGCTTCAGAGTTGGTTACGTGGTTTACGTGTGCCATTGGAATAAAGTGCGTTATGAAGCAAAGACAAAGTTTCACATTGCTGCTTGCATGAGAGTGCATCATTAAATTTTCCTGAATTGACAAGCCAGAAATCGACGTTGCGATGTGCGACGACCTGCTGTTAACACAACTAATATGCATAAGCCCTGGAATAGCTCTAGTGGAGAAGTTATCCGGTAAGGCGGAGTAGCTGGTTTCGTATCCAATCAAAAGACACAGCGTTCTTTGTTTGTTCCGTTTTTGTTCACAAAGATATATATATATATATATATATACGGAATGAAAATTGTAATTCCCAACTCGCCGCAGGATGAAAATGAATATTTCAGACCGACCATGTTTCAGTTCAATGCATTTAGCCTCGACTTTGTTTACATCGATGCGCGCCACGATGTGTGTGCCGGTCAGCTGATATTTCGCAATGGTGGAAAAAAATACGCCCTGGTGGACTTTTAGCTGGGCATGATTACATCGATCACACTGAGTCAATTCCACAGGACTACCAACTCTGTGGAAGATGGCACACGCCAAAATGGATCGTCAGACGTGCCGTTAACGAATTCTGCGGAAGCACCAACTGATTGAGTGTTATGTACAGAGAGCCTATGTGGAACTCATACATGATTAGAAAACCTTTTGGGGGACATGTTGTATGCTGCTAAAGATCTTGGAATTATATTATAAGAATCAATGTTTTGGGTCAGACATAGGACTTATGGGACCCATACGAGGTAACGGTAGTTACCGAAGTGTGCCATGGAAGGGAACTGAACTATTTTGTTATGGTGATTCGATTCTTGTCTTAAGTTCAGAGATCTGCCACCTTAGGCATCAGACTGATACAATCAGTATGAAAGCGCAAAGTAGTGCAGAGACACAATAAAATCAAAGGCCCCATAAGTTTTCCCATAATCACCCGAGGTGCTAAGAACTTCTCACTCTTAGCTACCTTATGTAACAATCTCAGTTTGTTCATCGATCCAAATGGTCCAAATCCGACAAAAATGTAAAAGAGTGCTGAAAACTGATTAACCTAGATTTACTGCTTGTTTTGTGCTCAAATCGACCCGTTTGCAGGTTGGAATTGTTCTGCCCAATTTTTCCGTTGCACTTGTTAAATTTTAGCACAAAAATCAGAAGAAAAAACGCTTAAAATTGCCTCGCTGGACGAAAATGGATGCGAGACCTGCGCAACTGTTGTATTTAGCAAATTACTGAAAAAAAAATTAATTGGAATCTCATACCCTAGGTCTCGCGGGGTATTCGAGACCATGGGCTCGACGTTCCTCCCCCTCCTAGCTCGTCGGTCGAATAGCACAAACGCCATGTGAAACTCACTTAGTAAAAAAATAAATGTCTAGCAAATTATTTAAATTTTTTTTCAAAATTTGTCATTTTGTAGTACTATATGATTTAGAAAAGAAAAAGGATATCATAAAAGGAAACGAAATAAAAAATAGTTTAAAAGACGTACATATGATATTGAAGGCTGTGGACAATAAAAGTTATAAAGTGGATAAAAGTTATAAAGAATGAAAAAAGAATAAAAATAAAAAATAAAATTCGGCTTTATAGCTTTATGGAAAACTGGGTGTTTGTAAAATGGGGAGTCATAACTGCCCAGTTTAGATAGCTGTGGCGAGTTTTCTTAATTCTTAATAAACTAGTTTTAATGCTAAGTAGGTTGTATTTCCATGATTGTTTTATTATATCTGGTTACATAGTGTAGTATAATTTTGATGTTGCCGGGATGACGGTGCATTAATGCAATCATGTTGTGTGCCTTTAGACAACGAACACACCAAATCACAATACACAGAATATATTGAGCGGAATTTCGGGTCTCAATGGAACCCTAGTAAGTTAAGACAGACATCGCGCACCCAATAAGATGTTCAGTTTGTTTTCTACAAAGCGATTGGTGCCATTTACAGTCCAAATCAAAACTTTAGATACCGTACCTATACCTAAGTATACTGTATGAGTGTATACAGCACCGAGCCGACAACCTCATGAACAAACAACAAGCTCGTGCACGCAAAGTTTTTACGAAGTGGATCACCTGCGCTGGCGTTTACTGCACCTGTGTTTTACATCAATATCATCAAGTCCAACCCAGAGCCGCAAAGCATACAATATGATTGTGTACCCTACAACTTGACTTTCCGCTTTTATGGCAATCACGCATAAATATTAGCGTTCCGGTGTCTAAACGGCTTGCCCTTGGACTCTAGGTGAGTTGGGCGGTTCTGTCGCGCGCGCGGGCAGATTCTCAGGTGCATTTAGGCGGTTCGATAGCGCGCGTGTAGTATCTAGGTGCATAG